>VOPJ01015896.1:85684-242012 GCA_014673585.1 Semibalanus balanoides | reverse complement strand
TGGTACGTAGTGGTGGCGGACTCGACAAGCTCATTGGCTGGAAGAAAACTGATCTTTGAACGATGATATTGGGCCACTGGGCGCGAATTAAAAAAAAATGACTGCATGGTGCTTATCAAATCCGGTTGTTCTTTTACATATCACATTTTACTTTGCACGGACAGTGTCCCTTTAATTGTGGAGCTGGAAGTGCATTAACCCATTAACCACGTCTTGGATATAGTGATACATCAAAGCATCTTTCCTCTGCTCCGAATTCCAGCTCACGTAGCGGGAAGGTTCAAGAGGATATCATCTCCGTGATTAACAATTGTTGCTTTTCAAACACGTTTAAAATGAACTTCACATTTTGAATCGCTGTAAAATAGGCGGCTGCGTGCATAGTGATCTTCAGACAGTGCACACTGTAGTGTACATACACATATCTCATAAAACATGCAGATGAAATTATATAACTTTTGTCCGTGGTCATCAACAACACAGCTTTCATTTCGCTAAGTAGCAGATGGGGCGGCGACGTGCGTGCCTGGTGACGGAAACCTTCTGCAGCAGCAGTTCGTCAGTGCTCCGACGGAGACCGCCCACAATTCAGTGTGGGCTCCTCCATGACATATCATATATAGCTGACCTCAGTCAGCTGGCGATCGGTCCACACCCCGACTCGCACAGCATGGTGTACGATTTGTACGGTGTGGTGGAATATCACGGAACCAGCACATGGCCACTAACACCCCTACTGTCTCAACCAGCCAGGCACCTGTTGTCATCGACGACACCATCGTGAGGGAGAGCACAGCTGCCAGGGTCAGGGACGCCGCTGCCTATCTTCTCTGCTACAGCGCTAGGAAGGTGGTGTGACGCTGTTGTATAGCTCATGATAGCTATTGTGTGTATTGCACATGTGTTTATTGTTGGGTGTTTCTGCCATATGTATAGTGCTTGTACTATGCCATGTATGTTCAATCAAAATCAGATATATTGTTTATTCTCCAAAAGCTAAAGAAGCGTATTGTGCGGGTACAAGATGCCGATGCGAAATGTTTGCATCCACTATTTGGCACAAATAAGGTTCTATCCTTCGAATACAGCTTGTATTCAAGCGACTACAGCTCAGTGGTGTTTGTCAATGTTGTATCCGCTTATTACAAAGCTTGGCTCATCATTAGTGAGTCTGGATTGAGTGCTCGACGCACTCTAATTCGGCCGTGTATTAACCAGTTCAACGTGGGAGACGTCAGCTTTTGCAGCCAAATACACTCAGTAATCCATCCGGATAGTCCAATCGAGAATGCAACGAAAGAGTGGTCAAAGTTTGGTAAGTACCAGCGGCGGCGGAAAGTATTTTCGCATGGGGGGCATAAGAAAATCAGGATGCCACTTGAAACAAAGCGCCCTCGCCCACACCGAATGTTTTTAAACGCATTTTATCAGGGGCGTCGCTACCGAGGGGGTCCGGGTGCCCCGGACCCCCCCCCCCCCATTTTTGAGCGGGCGCCGAAGGCGCCCCCTTAAAAAGTGCTTCTGCCTTCTAGGTTTAGAGCGGCGCCGGAGGCGCCCCTAAAATGAAAAAAACAAGACACTAAAAATATATCCGCCAGTCAATGTTCTATGTGCTCCCCTAAGCCAGTTGGCTACCCAGTAGACGATGTACATTCAGAGCATTCACACCCGCCGTTATTTTGGACCGAGGCGCCCATGCAAAGCTTGGCGCCCCTCCACCATCAGTACGGCGCCCACCTCCGGCCAGGCATGGACGCTTCACCCGGCCAGTGAGGCGCCCGCCCCTGCCATAGACGACGCCTTCTGGCCTCGTGACAGCGCCCCTCCAGCCAGTGGACGCGCCTCTTCCGGCGGTGAAGGCGCGCGCCCCTGTTTGGCCAGTGAAGGCCCTCCGGCTCAGTGACCCACGACCCCCTGGCGAGTTGACTCTTAGGCCGTGACTCCCTCCGTGACTGCCCTTCTCCGGACCGTGACGGCGCCCCTCCGGCCAGTGACGGCGCCACTCCGGCTAGTGATGACGCCCCACACAATGTTGAAGGCCCGACGAGCACGTGCGGAAGAGGGGCGCCCCCGCCAAATTTTCGCCAATATTGGTGGCGCCCCCGTCGATCTGGTGGCGCCCCCTTCAAGGAACATGAACTTGGGCCTTGATTAAATTTCTGCCCACGCCACTGCGTTCTAAGCCTCATGATGCCGCCTCTTCCAAAATAATGATGGCACCCTGTATCTCAGTATGTGCCAAATGCTTTCGCAGCATACAGGATGCCTTCGGGCGGCAAGGATGTCTTCCGTAGGGCGACATGCGTGCCTTCTGGAGGGTGACATTATTACGTTCTAAGCGCGCGGAAAAATGCCTTACAAGGGCCGGCAAGATGTCTTATGATCGGTGGCAAGACGTCTTCTGATGAGAGGCCAACAATACTTTTCGAGCAGAGCGGGCATGATGCCTTAACAAGGGCGGGCATATGAATGCGTTACTAGAGGGGCGGCCTTACATGTTTTCCGAGGGGCGACAATATGTTTTCCGAGGAGGTGAGGCATGATGCTTTCCAAGGAAAGTATAGCTGCACTTCCTGGCAGTGCGGTAAAATTGCCTTTTGAGCGGTGAGCGAGATATCATCCAATGGGCGGCCATTTATTACCTTCAAAGGGCGCAAGGGCGGCAAAAATGATCTTCCGAAGGGCGGACCATAATAGCGCTCTAGAGGGCTGTCATTAACAATGCTCTTTCTGAGAGCAGCAAGATGTCTTTCGGGAACGCTCCGGCATGATGTTCTCCAGCACGCGTTGGTGTATATATTCAACATTGTGAGGCTACTGCCCCACCAGCTTCCCGCTTTTGCCCACAAATTTGTGTCATATTTGAACCGTCCATGGCACGTTATAATTATTTTTTTTTCATTGCAACATGTAAAAACAACCAGGCAGTGCCCAATAACTTATTTTTCATTAAAGCTCCAAACCATACTTCCGAGGGACCGGCGGACGAGATTGCCTTTCGAGCAGTGGCTGCGGAGTCGGCATGTCGGCAGTCGCCAGTCGGAGTCTGGAGTCGGTACAATTTTGACCGACTCCGACTCCGGCTGGCAGGTGCTGGCACGTATGGGCATCGTACTTTAAGAAGTATTTTCAATGGATCACCATTCACCAATCGCGATGACTGCATAATTTGAAGTCTTCGAATTTTTCATTAAGTTTATTTTCCCATACCATTAATTTTACAAATAATCTGTGTATTTAGTATTACCATGGACGTAATACAGACAGCTCCTATACTCAGGGGATGTCTTTGGTCGCAGGTCACAAATGCCACTATAAAGAATTTTGCTGACGATGATAAGGAATCGGTAGATTGGTAAACCATCAAGCTTACAAGCAATTTTAAGCTTGTCAAGCGAATTAAGTGTTTCCCCTCTCTTTTGTTAAGATACATATTATCCTTTTCCCACAAAAAAATAGTTATTACTTTAAGTCGACAAACAATACCACACTATATTGTACTATTTCAAGTAAAGTTGTTTAAGGGAAATACTCACATTCTCCCACAAAAATTGAGTTATCAATTGAAATTGACAGACGAAACCAAAATATATTGTAAAATTGTCACATTTTGCATACAAACTTCCCTTTCGAAAGATATTGCAATTTAAAGTTAATAAGCGTTCCACGTTTTAAACAACCGGTACTTGCCAGGTGCTTGCAAGTACTTTTGGTCCTTATCAAACTGCGAGCATTTTCAGTTTTTTCCCCCTTTTTTAATGAAATTTATTGGAAAATATATTTTGTCCTCTACTTCTTGTGATTATATGTCCGTAGATCCTCTATATCTAATAACCATTTAATGAACAGGTAAAAAACCCCCCCCCAACAAAAGTTTACAAGCCATGTTTAAAAAAAACGGACTGCACTTGATAATTGTCTGGTCTTGTTTTTAAGTGGTTGACGACCCATCACATTTAATAAAAATTGCTTAATCATTTTGAACATTAGGAAATGAGTGAGTTCTTTAGTTTCTGGTTGGTAATCATAACACTAAGCTTTATTGCTAATCATGAAAGATAGCCATTTTCCCCCAACCAAATAACAAACAATAGAAACAACGGGAAACATTACATCAGAAGCTCATACGCATTGCATTTTTGATAACGACCCCACTTGAGTCTTAATTAGTAGCGCGTGCATTTGTATTCACAGACATTGTTCAAGCGTTGGACATAATTTGAAACACGTCCGACCAGAATATGGCGCACTTCAAATAGTGATGAAAAAACGCTGCTCATTAGTTTTCAACTGACAGATATACTGTACCTGTTTTACTTTGTGCTAAAAAATACAACCTAGAAGTAAGGAAATTATTGTATTTATTCTTCATCAAAATCAAATCATTGTTATGCCACAACGGAAGCCTAAGAAATTGTAACAAAGAAAAGGGGTTATTCATTGTCCCTTTAAGCGTTTCCACACTCTTATACCGACCAGAGTACTTGGCAGAGTACCTTACTTTCGGTCCTCATTTAACTGCGGGTTTCCGTATTGCTACTACGCTAATGAGTTTTTGAAATTATATTTTACGCTTCTGGCTTGTTTCGATTCATATTGCCCGTCGATGTTCTCCACAGAAGGAAATGCCATCTAAACAATATGCGTTGTGAACGATAAATTCATACTCATTTGGCATACATGTATTGTCATTTTTCACGCCATAAAAATGGTATGTTCTGCAAAGACACTCAATAAAATGCTCTTACTCCCAATAACCTAACTACATTTATTTTCTGCACAAAGGTTGATACATTTAAAGACAATTGGGATATATTACCGATTTGGGGACGATATCTACAACCTGACGTTCAAGATATAAGGCAATTTGGCACGAATAAGCGTTAGATTCGGCTATTCCACCGGGGCCTTGGGTTGAAGGTCGGAGTCGATCTCGGAGTCGAGTCGGAGCAGTCGGATCGATCCGGGGGTCAAAGTCGGAGTCGGGAGTCGGAGTCACTTTGACAACCGACCGACTGCCACAGCCCTGCTTCGAAGGGGCTGGCATTGCTGTTTGATACTTTTATTTATTTCCCGTACATTTTATGGGGACTCGATATTCAATTATTTATGGCTTCGCACCCCACCTGTTTATTCATGTTTGAAAGAGGGCGGAAAATTAAGCAAGTGAAACGGGACTGCCCAAGGGGGCAAGAGCAACGCCCACGCCCCCTGAAAGGCCCTTGGAACCTGTTTGTCCCCAATTCCACACCAAACACACGGTCGTTGGACGTCACACATACCTACGGCTACAGTTGCAGATGAACTGAAGCGCGTTCCCCTTTTCAGCATTTCTTCTTCTCTCTGATGGCCTGACGGACTGCTGCACCCCCCGCTTCATATTGTTGAATACATATGTCACTATAACCCCCAAAAAGGACATTCGCCCGTGTTTTTGCTGCTGGATTTACTCGATTTCGCCCCTGAGTGAAATTCAGAAAGTTCATGGGTTTGCGCCCCTCGGCAACAGCGGCGCCCCCTCTGGTTTTGGCGCCCCCTGGCAGTGGACCCCCCCACACACTTTTGAGAAGGTAACGACGCCCCTGCATTTTATGCATATTTTCTAGGTGGGTTCAACAAATCTGTCAGTATCGTTCAAAGCATTTGAATTTACTGATTCGGATGGTATCATTTGTTTATCCCCAGAAGACCTAATTGTGAAATAATTAAGTTATTCTCTTTTTTTCCTTGTTCTTCATACTGAACTGCGAAAAATATTCAAAAACAAGTTGATTGCCACGCTATAATGAATATCTTAAGGAATCATTTTCACCACTTTTCTAGATGGGTTCAGACATGTGGATGATTTAGTTTAACAAATATTGAATTGAGGTTTTCAAAAATGATCTTATATCATCCCCGTAAGGTCTAGTTACTGGATGAGCATGATTTGTTTTGTGCAATGGTGGTTAAAGCTGAACAATTTCTTAATTTGAACGCGAATTTACTACCTTACGTGGATTATTTTTGATAAAAGCATGATACCTATTTAGACCATCAGTGTAAAATTCTTAGCTCAATGATGGCCATGAAATTGAATGCAAATATTTCATATTTCATCACGTTTCTGAGTTGTGTCCGACTTGCCCACAGGTCTAGCTGGTGTACATATATTTATTTATATTTCAAGAAGCAGGTGCTGAATCAAATATGTAAAGGTTTTTGTATATTAAATCTAAAAATAAAATGTTTCACAAAGTTTGATGAAAATCTGTAGTGTCATACTTTTATTTGTGTCTAGGATATCGGCTGGCACAATGTGAACTCATATACCCCATGTCGAAGGAAGTTATCTGCGCTACCTAGTATTTTAAATACCGTGATTCTGTCGAGGGGGCGCCTCAAAAGGGCGAAACAAACGGTATGAAAAATACGTTGCAAGGATGAAGAGTGCAGTAGGACAGGTATGACAGAGGCCATATCAACTTTTAATAGCTGGAGTAAGCTAACTGCCATATCAACTTTGGAACCAGCGACACCCATTAAAACCAACTTCCAGGGACGGATCCGAAGCCCCCTGCCTAAAAAACAACAACAACAAAAAACGGCGCCCTCAAGCATCCCGGCGCCGAGGGCGCCGAAATGCCCGAGGGCGCCGTTTTCCCGGCGCCGGGATGCCCGGGGGCGCCGCTGTGCCGTTTTTGCAAAGGATTTGCCGGCGCCGTAGCGTTTTCGGGAGGCCGTCAGGGCACCCCTGAGTCTACCATCAGCATCATAGCACTCTTGGAATGCACATTGACACCCTCATAAACATATTGACGCCCTCACAACGCATTATGCCGCCCTCGGAAGGAATTATGTCGCCCTAGGAAGGCATCATGCCGCCCTCAGAGTGCAATATGCCATACTGGAAAGGCACCCTGCCGCCCTCAGATCGCATCATGCCGCCCTCAGAGTCCAGAGAGCAATAGTCCACCCCCGGAAAGCATTATGCCGCCCTCGGAGGCCATTCTGCCGCCCTTGGAAGCCATCATGCCGCCCTCAGAGCGCATTATGCCGTCCGCAGAAGGCACCCAAGCCGCCCTCAGAGCGCTTTATGCCGCCCTCAGAAGATATCATGCCACCCTGAGAGTCCAGAGAGCAATATGCCGCCCACGGAAAGCATTATGCCGCCCTTGGAAGGTTTCATGCCACCCTCAGAGTGCACTATGCCGCCCTCAGAGCGCAATATGCCGCCCTAGAAGGTATTATGCCGCTCTTGGAAAACATCTTGCCTCTTGCCGCCCTCTATACATCTTTCCGTCCTCGGAGTGCATTATGCCGCCCTCAGAAGATGTCTTGTCACCCTTGGAAGGCATCTTGCCGCCCTCAGAGCACATTATGCCGCCCTCAGACCGCAATATGCCGCCCTCGCACAGGCAACTATTGCCCGAACCTCAGAGCCACATTATATGCCGACCTCAGACCGCGTTATGCCCGCCCTCAGACCGCGATATTGCCGCCCTCGCAAAAGGCAACATTGCCGCACCTCAGAGCACATTATTGCCGACCTCAGAGCACATTATTGCCGTCCCTCAGACTCGCGGAGAATTGCCGCCCTCAGAGCAGGCACATTGCCGACCTCAGAGCCATTATGCCGACCTCCAGAGCACATTAATGCCCGCCCTATCCGCACCGCGATATGGCCGCCCTTCGCTCAAGGCACATTTAAGCGCCCTCAGAGCACATTATGCCGACCTCAGAGCACATCTTATGCCGCCCTCAACAACCGCGGAAATACTATGCCAAGACTGCCCTCGCAAGAGCACACTTGCCAGACCTCAAAAGCACATAAAATAGCGCGGCCCACATCAAGAGAACGCCCGCAGCCTATGGCCGCCCCTCGCCAAGCACATTGCCACCCTCAACCGACAAATTTTGTCCACACTCAGAGCACATATGAATAACCGACCTAGAGCCACAATAATATGCCAACCATACAGGAAGCACATTATTGCCGCCCTCAGGACCGCGATATGGCGCGCCCTCGCAAAGGCCAAAACATTGCCGCTCCCTCTCAGCAGGCACATTTATGCGACCTCAGCGCAACCATTCTCTGCTGCCCTCAAGATCCGCATATGCCGCCCCACAATAGGCATCATTGGCGCATAACCTCAAGCACATCTATGCCGATCTCTCAGAGCACATGCTATTGCCGAATCAGAGTCACAATAATGCCGACCTCAGAGCACATTTATGCGCGCCCTTCAGACCGCGATATGCCGCCGTCTCGCAAGGCACATTGCCGGACCTCAGAGCGCATTCACTCGCACACCATCTAGAGAGGCCGCGGCATGCCGACCTGGAAAGCACCATATTTTATTTTGCCGCCCTAGGAAGGCATAATGCCGCCCTTGTAAGTATTATGTCGCCCTCAGAAGACATCCCGTCGCCTTCGTAAGGTATCTTGCCGCCATTATTGTGCATTATATCTTCATTTTTTCGGCCAGCATGTATAAAACTGATGTAAAAGAAGGTTAAAGGTTTGGTGACGATACTGCTGTTGGCTTAGAGGATATTGTCAAATAACGGGACGGTAAAAAATAGCCCACCCAGTGATTCGTGTGGTAAACGAATTACGCCGCGTAGCGTCGCGATTTTTTTAATCATATGCCCTATATATGCATTTTTCCTCTGTGACCTCTTAAAGGGACCACTGTCCGTTCAAAGTAAAAATTTGATATGCTTAAAGAACAACCGGATTTGATGAAGCATCATGAAGTACGTTTTTTATTCGCGCCCAGCCAGTGGCCCAATATCATCGTTCAAAGCTTCACTTTTATTCCAGCCAATGAGCTTGACGAGTCCGCCACCACTACGTTTCAAAATCAATTTAATTGCAGCCTCGTGCAACTATTGAAAATAGTGATATTATTTGCTTAAGCATTCTACCCAAATTTATGTCAGAAAACATTTCGTGTCTTATTATGCCGAATTCTAACCGCGCGCGGCGTATGGAGAGTTCCAACCTAACGCGCGCAGTAGGAGGGGGGTAAATTTTACCCCCTGCTTATCTTCCGAACCAATAATCGCAGCGAAAGACAGCGGCAAGACAGGTGATCAAAGCTCTTAATGAAACGAATCGAAGCATAACCCAGAAAACAGATTTGCAAATTAGGTCAAATGGTCAGGTCACGGTCAGATCCATAATGTGATAATAACTTCGAGTTAATTCGAAAGCTAATGGCTCATACTTTCAATAATTAAGATATCTATTTTGATTAAGAAGATGGAAGCCAATCAATCAATAGCAAAACAAAATCGCTCATCAAGAAGGATAGATAACGGCAACTAACATTTAACTCCCTGCACATTAAGATTAAAAGTGAATTTAGTACACTAATGCCAAATGAACGCCTGCCAAAGGGTCAGTCAGGCTCACAAAAAAAAAACGTCACTGTCAATCGCACGAGAGTCACAGAACTACATGTCCTTGTGACACATGTTAAGAGAGTATAATTTCCTCGCATAAAAATCGATAGCAACAGCCATTTTTACAACTTGACCCCATAAAAGGTCAAGATCAGGTCATGTAAGGTCAAAACTGGAAACTGACTAATATGAATAAACAATGCATGTTTCTATGTCAGTATTGTCTCATAACACAAACATGGCTTTAATATATCTGTATCAGGTAAAAAATCAAAAAAAAAATATTTTGAAAAATGACGTCACTTCCTACTTATGCTTGGAGAGCAATCAGTCACTGAAAAATGAAGATATTACTTTAAAATTTGGTTTGGGTATTTATTACACTTGGTTTTCCTGTATATATTCTGGTTTTATGAATACCTTAAAAAAAAATGGGGGGAAAAATTTGAAAAAAAAAGTTTTTTGGATTTTTGGGGATCCAAAACCCAAAATTTTGGACATCCGAAATTGCCATTGTGCAGAGAATTAAATTTCCTTTCTCGAATTGTTTAGCGTTTGCAATTTGCATCAAAGCTATGTTTTCTACGATGCATCAAACAGTTATCGTTATTCAACCCAAAATGGCATGACATTGACGTCATCAAAACGTTCATCTATCTCTCAAAGTCTGATTTATTTTCGATGATTTTTTTAGGAAGACGTAAAAATTGATGCTGAATAGGTACTTTGAAACTTTGACGTCGTTATCTGTTACAGTTTTCAAGTTATTGCGGAAATCCGGGAGGGGGGATAATATTTACCCCCTACGCCGCGCGGGTTAGGCTCAAAAATACACATGAAGGAAAGATTTGCCACGATGAAGGAAACATTTGCCCCGAAGGGTTTTTGGACTTTTACGAAGGGATTTTAAGCCTCCAACTATTGATGAAGTTTGTCCAACCGAGTTTTTTTTATCGGGTTTTTACATTGTTTAGGTACTCCCTGTACATGTTTTTACAATACGGAAATGTCTAAACTGCGCTGAATGTGGCGCTCAATCGCTGCCATATTATCTAGAGGTGTGTAGAAATCGCAAACCGTTTTTATATTTTTATTACAAATGAAATAAATTATAGTTTGTTGTATTTGCACTGCTTTGGTGAGCATGAGAGGACGATTAAAAATAATATTTAGTCCCCTACTTGTCTTAGTATGTTTCTGCGATACCATCCGGAAGAGGCAGTGTCCCCTTATTTTTTTTCGTTTAAGACTGTGGTAAAAAGTGATTAATTAAAGTATTTTGCACATGATATTGGAAAGTATCAACATAGGTATTAGCAAAACATAAATTAGAAATGCGCCGCGAAGCAGTGCTAATTTATAATTGCGCTTCAACCCGTATACAATGGAATGTGAGTTGCAATAGCTCCGCGGAGCGGTGCAAATGGTTTATTTCACTCCCCGGATAACTGTATTCTTACTGTTGAACAGTGGCGGCGGAAGTTATTTTCGGATGTGGAGCAATGAATCCCAGGGCGACTCCTGCCCCCCCCCAAAAAAAAAAGAGACAAATGATATCTCCTAGGATTTAGGCCACAATATTGTACCAGTAAAAAGCCTTTTTGGGCGATGACCGAGCTGGTGCGCTCTGGGTAAAGCATTGTAACAGGGTTTGAAATATTATAGACGGTTACGGGAGCACACGAGCTCCCAATGCGCATTGACTGTGTTCCCAATATGAGTAGCACATTACAAGATAGTTTTACCGTTGGTACGGCTTAGTATGCATAGTTTTAGGAACGTTCAGCTAAATGGAGATGCAAAAAGTAAATGCCGCTTTCCTGGGACAAACAGCAGAAAAATAGTAGCATGCATTAAAGTGAAATATTAACATATTTATTTATTTATCTTTATTTTTGTGGCACATGTACTGTCACAAATTGATCGTATTTCAATTTAAAAGTGAAATATTAACTTTTAATATTTAAAAAATGTAGTCATGTGAGAGAAAAAATGAATATATACTCAAACTAACCAGGCTTGTGTTGTGTCTGGATCCCGAAGTTGGATCTGGGATCCCAGTGGATCCCTCGGTATAAAATGAAAGAAGATTTTGGATCCCAGTAGATCCTTCTACATAAAATGCATGAGGATCTGGGATCCCACGGCGTAAGATACTTCAGGAACTTGGATCTCAGTTGATCTCTTGCAAAAACGTGAGCCTTAGATCTTGAAACACATGATGCAGGGACTGACATCAAAATGTGTGGCCTCTATTTTGCGCCTGTAGTTGCACTTGCAATCAATATATTCAATTATTCTTGAATCCTGACCTATGTCAAGGACAGTTGGGGGAAGATATTGGAGTCATATTCCCTCCAACTTTGGCCAGATAAAAAGTGTTTCTTCCTATGTATGTATTTATGTGATATGTATTATGCTGCAGATTTATATGAAATGATTAAAGGGAATGTTTCACATTAACATAAGATTTGAGTTGAGATGGCCAAGTTGTTGGAATTCCATGAAAATTAAAGTATTGTAGAAGTTAAAACACCCACAGAGGTCTTAAATCGAAAGTAAATTTGAGTTTGGTTTTGACATCTGCAAAAAATAAGGCCCTAGTGTATTAGAGGTAGCCGCCTTAAAAGCCGATGTCGTCATCCCTTTTTTCAAATGTTGATGAAAGTAAAGACTTGTTTTCATTTGGCTATACATTAAGCCATACACTAGTCTACATATTGCAGGCGTTGGAAGGTTTTTTATATTCCAAAAAATTCCTTCATAATGACCGCATCAGCCCCAAAATACTAAAACCTTAGTTTTTCATGAAATTGGCGACTGTTTGTGAGAAACAAATTTCAGAATCGTGTTCGGCAGCAATTACTCATATTTTGCACCACAAGCGGTTTACATTGGACAACTTTCAGAGAAGTGAAACATTCCCTTTAAGGTCACTTTTTTCCCATCCTGTTTTCAATGTGCTACTGGACTTAGGACTTAGTGGATTTGGGAAAAGTAGGCCGCCAACGCAGCCTTCAGCCTGAGGATCCCCACTTTCGAATGTTCTTTTGTATTCTCTGATGTTGGGTACCTGTCTTGTGTTTGTAGTTCCTTCAGTGTTTATCGAGTCTGTCCTTGAACGAGTTAACTGATGGAGCGCTGAGCAGCTGACGACATTATTGCTTACGGTCTTCCTTGCGGGATCCTATTCCTATTTGCTTTGTAAATGTATTGTATTACTTGTTCAAAATTGTGTTGTCTTTTTGAAAATTGTATACATGAGTGTTTTATGAATTATGATGTCAAACACTTTGCAAATTGGACAATGTTGGGACATTTTTGGCTTGAACGCCAGCTTGGTCGGTATTTGGTCAATACAAATGCCTTCTGTTTAGTATCGGATTGGTCTAGCTGGAGGACCAGGTTCAAATCCCGCTAAGGCCTGTTTATTTCGAATGGTAGACGAGTGACGACCCAAACTACTCGTATGATTAATAGTAAACTAATCATATGAGACATTGGGCATTCTCAACAGGGTTGAAAAAACGGGTTTTTCATCAAAACCCACTGGGTAGTGGGTTTCTTGTGGGTTTTATAGGTGTTTTTTTTCGCCCGCTCTTAGCCATGCGTAATATGCTGGAATGTCCCAATTTGAAACTTTTAAGCATGCGCACATCCCTAAAAAGGATGTTACGTGTATTTGATGCGTGTAACGTATCATAATACTATACTTGCTAGATTACCACGAATAAATTTCATATTCCAAATCTCTCATCTCTTTGGTCAGTAGGGAGGGGAGTTCAATGGACGACGTTGTTCCTCAAGAAGACATGGGAGTCTGAATGGTGGAATGAGAGGAAATCCAACATTGTTTCCAGTTTCCTTTTAATCATCATAAGTCTGGAAACACTGGCGGATCCAGTAGGTCGGCTGCAGGTGGTTGGTGGGGGGGGGGGCTAAATTTCCAAAAGTTTCAACATATTTGAGACGAAAAAAATCAATGGAAGTAGTAGCTCCCTTCCTTATCCCTTATTCGAAACGATTTAACAACATAACATGGCTTAGTAAAAATATTACATTCTTCTACAATTGAAAAATGGTCAAAATTTTTCGCCGATTTCAGGCATATGGGGGGGATAAAAACCCTGCCTGCCTTGGATCCGGCAGTGTCTGGAAACAAAACACATCAAACACCTGACAAAACGTTTTAGGAGTTTAACTCAAACCACTCGTTTGAAGCACTGTCCGCGTTCATCCTCCCTTGAAAGAGCTTTGCGGGTACCTAAAAATACAACGCTGAGAAATAGGCAATTTGTTTGATGAGGAGAGACTCGCAACGCAGCGTTGATAAGCCGCACGCAACTCAAAATTATTCATACTCTTAAAGGAAATAGTTCACCTTGGATTCTTTTCAAACACAATTTGATTATGTTTTCAAATATAACTTCTTTTCATAATGTCAATGTGGTGGTGTCTAATACGGCTTGGTGTTTGATTACTGTGAGCCTAATCTGTGGGACAGTCACTTGAAGGCAGTGATTCGTGAGCGAAGCATGACGCTGGCTGGTGCTGGAAGCATGGCGGAACACGGCGGGGACAGTGCGTCCATCGTGTCACGAGGGGCTCCGGCACCATGGGCGGGCCGAGTCAGAGCCCCGACAACCTGGATCTACCATCGGACAGGGGTGAGTCTTTCCGTGTGTGGAAAGAGAGATCGGAGGATTACGCGCTCCTGACCGGCCTCAAAGACGCGGCACCTAGCATTCAGTTAGCTGCGTTTAAGAACTCCATGACACACGAGAGCCGACGTGTCCTGAAAAACCTCGAGCTGACCGAGGCACAGCGTGCAGACCCAGCAGCCGTCCTGACCGCTCTTGAGCGTTGGCAGTCGGACAGGTGAACGATGTTATCGCACGAGAAAAAAATCAACGCAAAGGTTTCCGGCTGACTGGGGAGGTCTTTTGATGATTTCTTACTCGCTTCGTAACTGCTCCTTCCTGCAATTTCTGTGACACGTGTAATGATTCGCTGAATAAGGGATAGGATTGTGATTGGGGCTGAGATCGCAAGAGACGGTCAAGACGTCTCTGCGCGTGCAAAACCTGACGTTTGGCGCCATGCAATTACTGTTTGCAGGCTGAGAGGGCTACCCGAGACGCGGTGGACTGCGTTCAAGTGCGGCTAGCCGCAGCGCATGCTGCTCACCGTGTGCGCGCCGAGCGCGGCCGCGGCGCCTGGGGGCAGTGCCGCGACAGCAGCTGGTGTGCCGCGTGCAGCCGGAGGCGCCACGCAACCGAGCAGCTGTGCCCTGCCCGGGGTCAGCGCTGCCGCAACTGCCAGCAACTGGACCACTTTTCGGCAGTGTGCCCCCGCCCCACCGAGTGTCGGGCAGAGCACAGGGACTACT
This sequence comes from Semibalanus balanoides, assembly GCA_014673585.1. Lineage (NCBI taxonomy): Eukaryota > Metazoa > Arthropoda > Thecostraca > Balanomorpha > Balanidae > Semibalanus > Semibalanus balanoides. The sequence continues at coordinate 227,233 of VOPJ01015896.1, read as the reverse complement.
GGGAACGGCGAACGGCAGCACCGCGCGGCCCACAGCCGCCACAGCGCCAGCGGAGTTCGCCGCCGGGGCAGAACTGCTGGTCCGGGAGGTACCAGTCACCGCACAGGTCTCCTTCTCCACCGAGGCAGAATATCTGGTCGTCCCTGCGAGGCGACTCCCCGATGCGGTCCCGTCACCTTCAGCGCCAGCGAAGTCAGCACGTCTGATTCCGATCTTCTGAAGGCAGCAGTGACCACAGTCCGGAAGCACGACTACCGAGTGTGTCTGCCATCATCGCGGCCACGTCGGTGCAGAGCGCTCCCCGCGTTCGTCTGGTCGTCGCCGCGCAGCGCAGCGTCTCTGTGCTGGCACTGCCTGACACTGGCGCCGACATATGTGTTGGAGGGCTCGACTTCTCGGAGAAAATGGAAGAGTAACCAGAAAATCTACTGCCCCCGGAGCTGCACCCACGCGCAGCGAACGGCGAGACCATCACATCCATTGGAATCCTGCCCGTGTCCCTAACTCTCGGCCGAGTCACGACGGGCGAACTCGTACACATACTACGAGGTGTCAGCGGCCTGCTCATCTCCTGGAGAGCTGCGAGAGAGCTCCACATCATCCCTGACAAGAACCCGCGACAAATCAACGAGCTTCAATCGGCAGAAGCCGACGCTCCACCGGATCTTGGTGGCGTCACACCACCGGACCTCGGTGGCGTCACACCATCGGACGGTGGCGCCGCACCGCCGGACGGTGGCGCCGCCCCGCGGCCGTCTCCATCTTCAATCTTCAGAAGCCGACGCTCCACCGGACCTCGGTGGCGTCACACCATCGGACGGTGACGCCGCCCTACCGGCGCCGGTGGCGCCACCCCGCAACCGTCTCCATCGACCGGCTAGCCCATCATTCCCAGACATCCCGGCGGAGTTCCCCACAGTGTTTGACGGCCACATACGTGTGATGGAGGGGGAACAGTTCAAGATCCATATCAAGGACGACGCAGTACCGTTCTGCGCCTCAGGACCACGACGAGTGGCGCTATCACTACGCGAGCCGCTAAAGGAGAGCTAACAGGAAGCTGGTAGCCGAGGGAATCATAATCCCTCACGGCCACCCGAGTTGGTGCGCGCCTATAGTCGTCGAACCAAAGAAGGAAGGCGGAATACGACTCTGCGTCGATTTGTCGCACCTGAACAGGTTCGTCCGTACCGAGCAGTACCAGTCACCGACACCGCTGGAGGAAGTCGCCTCCATCGCCGACGCCGATGCGAAGTGGTTCACCGTGTTCGACGCGGCCAAAGGCTATCATCAGTGCCCTCTCCATGAAGACAGCGTCCTCAAGACGACGTTCATCACACCATTCGGCCGCTACGCGTTCCTGCGCGCCCCCTACGGAGTCAGTTCTATATCTGACCACTACAACAGACGCATGGACGAAGCATTCGCTGGATTGACCGGCTACAAGAAGATCGTGGATGACGTTGTCATTTACAGCCGCACCAAGGAGGACCACATCCGCGACGTCCGTGTCTTCATGCAACGCTGTGGGAGAAGGGGATCTCCTTGAACCGAAGGAAGCTGCAGCTCGCCCAGCGAACAGTGAAGTTCACTGGATTTATCCTATCCCAGGAGGGATACAGACCGGACCCGCAGTTGACATCAGCCATCTCATCCTTCCCTACGCCGCAGAGCATCTCTGACCTCCGGAGTTTCTTTGGCATGGTCAACCAGGTCGCCTCGTTCGTCGATGACGTGTCAGAACTTCTGATGCCCCTCAGATCTCTGCTCAGTTCAAGGAATGAGTTCGTCTGGGAGGGCATCACGAACACACTTCGTGGCAGCTAAGGCGGCGCTGACCATCGTCCCGAACGATGGCGTATTTCGACTCAAGGACCGGCCGACTCGCTCTCAAACGGACCGCAGCCGGCTTCAACGGGCTGGGCTATACTGGCGCAGCAGCAGATGGACGGCAACTGGCGCGTGAATCCAGGCGGATCACGGTTCCTGACGCCAAGCGGAGTCTCGTATACGCCACCTTATCGAGCCTGGAGCCACAGCAAGTGGTGTGGGGTCTTATGAAGATGCCGTATCTTCTTAGTTGGCCTGCCGAACTTCCAGATCATCACTGATCAATAAGCCGCTGATCCCCGTCATCAACAATCAAGAACAACTGGAATGAAATCAGAAACCGAGACTGCAACGCCTGAAGATGAAGATGGGGGAAGTCGGGACCCATTTGCGTCGCCAGCTGGGGTGCCGGGGTCACAACACAAGGCGGCCTGACGCGGCTCTGAGGACCCGACCCAACCAGCTTGCCGCGACGACGAATGCGAGAAGTCCCAACCACGTTCAACCCCGAAGCATTGCAAGTCGCATAACTCCGGCGAACTCACACGGACCTCCTGCTGGACCGGGTGAGGACTGCCACCGCCGAGGACCCGGAGTTTCCCAGATGCTGAAGGGACCGTTATGCTACGGGCTTCCCGACGTCGAAGGTGATCTTGCCGAGCCGGTCGAAAGTAACTGGCCGGTGCACGCCGGCTTTCGACGGAACGACGGGATTTCTTGGTGTGGCTACGCGTCGTAGTTGCCCTCATTCCTCCGTAGATGCAACTGCCTGTTCCATCTCTAACACGCCAGCCCCCTCGGCAAAGAAAAAACGAAAAGAACGCGCCTCGCCGAGTGGTGTACTGGCCGGGGATAGATTGTCGCCATCACCACGTCACCAGAGGATGAAGCCGGTGCCAGCGCGAACTCCCATCACAGTCGAAAGAAACCTGAATGGCAGCATGCGAGCCTGCTGTCCGCCCGTTCCAGATCCTGGACATGGACTTCGCGGATCATGCAGGAGGCAAGTATCTCATCGTCGTAGACGGATTCTCTGGGTGGAAATTCACAGAGTGTACAGGCACCCGCGCTGATACTAGCAGTGCAATCACTGTCATGCTGAAAGTGTTAAGAGAGGTTGGTGTACCAGAGCTGATTAGAACTGATGGAGCCCTCTCGTTAACGTCACGACAGTGCAAAGAGTTCTTGAATGAATGGGGAATATTGCACCGCACGTCATCCCCTCATTACCCGCGATCTAACGGTCTCGCGGAATCTGCTGTTAAGTCTGCCAAAAAACTTCTCTGGGGGTGCTGGGATGACAGCAGAGGACGTCTCAACGAGAAGGAGTGGACAAGAGGACTGATCCAGCAGCGGAACACGCCGGGGGTCAGCGGGAAGTCACCAGCTGAAATCGTCTACGGTTGACCGCTGAGAGACGATCTACCGACGCACCCATCACAGCTCAACTCACCATCCCATCTCCGGCCGGTGGTTGGCGACGAGGAGAGAATCGGGACTCCGCTGCGCCACTTCACGACGACCCACGACGACCGCCGTGAGTCACGTCGTGACGCCGCCAAGCAGTGGTACGACCAGCACACCCGCGACCTGCCCGAGTTTCCTGTGGGAACGGCGTCCGGGTGCAGGATGTCAGGACCAAAGAGGTGGGACAGATGTGGCGTGGTGACTCAGGTCGACCTTACCGGGTTACCGGTGCCGTTTTGCGATGGAGGGGAAGTGGGATCGGAATTAGGGTGTCATCTGCGCAAGCGATACGCACTGTACCCTGTGCCACAGGCGGGGCCGCCGCCAGATCTGCGTGGTGGGTCGAGGCACGCGTCGGCCTCTGTGCGCCCAGGCGTCACTCAGGAGCACCGCGCGAGGCACGGTGAGACGCGACCGGAAACGGCACCGCTCCGCCGATCCACTCGCGTTCGAAAGCCTGTACGAAGATTGATTGAAGAGATATGAACACGTTACACTCGCGTAGCAGCGTGCGCATGTGTACTTAATCAATGTGTGTGAGTGTGTATGTGTGTGGGAGCTAAAGGGGGAGATGTGGTGGTGTCAAATACGGCTTGGTGTTTGCACCTCCAGTGGCTCAGCGTGCCCTCTGGCGGGGCGAGCGGCCCGGTCGGGTCGGGTAACCGAGTGGGCACTGTGTACCGAGCCGGCCACGCGAGCGGTTGTTGCGCGAAGGCAATAATACACGCTTTGCATTTCACCTTGCGTCTTCACAGTCCAAAAATAGCCATACATCGGCCGATTCAGAACAGAAAGGACGTAAATTTATGAATTTCAGTCAAAACTATAGCGTAGCTCTCCGCACGTCAAACGTGCTCAGCCAATCAGATTAGATTCGAGTGTATAGTCGTGTAAGTTAACTGTACAGATCCTGCCTTGTGGCGTGGTGAGGCACACAATAGCTCTGGGCTCAGGCGTGTGAGGCCCATAAATCCTTCGACAAAAAGTTAAAATAGTTACTCGGTGGAGAGCCTTTCAGTCTAGAACTTGCAGTTAGGTTTTTTAACACGGGTTACAAAAACTGCTAATCCTACAGTTCAAAACGACCTGTTGAAGGTTGGATACTATTTCCTTTAACTTGAGGGGAATGAGCGGCCTCGACATGATTTATATTTTCCATTGAATAACCGCACACTTCTCATGTGCGGATGGATAAGTCTGCTCTACAATCATATTTAAATACGTTTGTCTCACCTTCTGTGTTCAGTAGCTCAGTGGTAACATACTCGTTTTGGGTTCGAGTTCAATTCCCGCTACGGCCTAATTATTTCGATAATTAGACGACCCAAGCTACTCATATGATTAATAGTAAACTAATCATATGAAACGTTTGGGCATTCTCACCCAAGCGTCTCTGAGGAACGTCTCACTTATCATTATTGAGAGCCTGCGGAGAACCTGCAGACGCCTAAAAGGAGCACCCATAATCCCGTTTACTGATGCTCCAAACATTCAACTTAACTTACGTAGAAGTAGCTCCCGGCGTTTCGTGCGTCTCAAACATATTTTTCAGGGAATTAAATGATGCACCAATCATCTTTTTTTCTCAAAAGTTACGTCAGGAACTTGCTTAGTACCATATGGATGAAGAACCTGGGATGTTTTTTTTGTTTAATTTACCCACTAAAAAAAGTGGGTAATGGGTAGTGCCAACCCTGATTCTCAACCAACCGTCTCTGAGGAACGTCTCTCTTCTCATTATTGAGAAGCTGCGGAGAGCCTTCAGAGTTATCATTGTTGAGAAGCTGCGGAGAGCCTTCAGAGTTCTCATTATTGAGAAGCTGCGGAGAGCCTTCAGAGTTATCATTGTTGAGAAGCTGCGGAGAGCCTTCAGAGTTCTCATTGTTGAGAAGCTGCGGAGAGCCTTCAGAGTTCTCATTGTTGAGAAGCTGCGGAGAGCCTTCAGAGTTATCATTATTGAGAAGCTGCGGAGAGCCTTCAGAGTTCAGACGCCTAAAAGGAGCGTCAATAATGGCGTTTACTGATGCTCCAAACATTTAACTTTACTTACGTAGTAGTAGCTCCCGGCGTCTCGTGCATCTCAAACAGTTTTTTTTTTCAGTGCGGATAATTTGTACTATCGGTAGTTACATCCTGTGCCTGTTGACAATGGCTTCAGCAAATTAAAGGTCGGAGTCAATCTCGGAGACGGATTTGGAGTCGGAGTCGACTCCGGAGGGTCGCAGTCGGAGTTGGAGTCACCTGACAACTGATCGACTCCGCAACCCTGATGACTATCACGACATACTATTGGTTATTTTACAATTTGGTCAGATTGACGGGATGGTCATTGACCTGGAATCCCTGCCGTCGAGCTCAGAGGTGCAAAAAGTGTCAAGATGGTCACGAGCACGAGCACAAAACGCAAAATGAGTCACAGTAACTAGGATAATTAGGATAATTATCATATGTCTCAGTATGTTTTTAGAATTAGCGCGAGCGTGTGGTAATATATAATACCACACGGGGCCGGGAAAATAATTATTTGGGACCGAGGTCCGAGCTGAATATTCCGCCAGAGACCGAAGGTCGAGGGCCGGAAATTTAAGCACGGACGAGTTCCAAAGAAATTATTCCGGCCGCAAGTGTGGTATGAAATTTACCATAGTGCCCCGCTGAAATGGACCAAATGAAGCCATTTTTCAAACGCACGGCGACGAAAGTTGAATAAAGAAAATAAATAGAGTTCATACAGTCCTCTTTTCTAATTCAATACACTCTTTTATTATTTTTTTACTCTAAGTTCAAATTTAAGTCTCTTTTTCACTCTTTATACTATATTGCACGGCTTTGGGAAAACATTTCCGGCCCGGGCAGAATGTTTTCCCAAATCAAATAACATTGAGCCCTGAAATGTTATATGGCCGCTTCAAACGTGCTAACGTTAAAAGGGATATCTCGGCATATGGAAAAGGTTTTCAGCTCTCAAGAAAATCAAATGTTAAGTCAATTGGTCCAAAAGCTTTCGGCCCGCCGGGCATTATATAATTTTAACCTAACTTTATTTACGCAGTTTTCCAAACGGAGGTAGAACATATGATAAATACCACACTTAGGCCGATATCATTTCTTTAGGACCTCGGTCGTTGTAAGATTTTCCACCCTCGATCTTCGGTCTTGGGCGGAAAATCCAACAACGACCTCGGTCCTAAATAAATTATTTTATCGGCCTCGTGTGGTATTTATTAGAGTTAAAATCACAATGTCCGCAAATTACTTTTCTTCGGAACTCATCGTAAGTGATTATCAACAAAAAATTAGAGGTAAAGCCATGCAAAAAATCAAAATCATCCAGCCGCACTTCAATCTTCAACACACAGATTCTGGTATAAACCAAACATGCCGGCTGCCACGCGTGTTTAGGAATCGCAACCAAGTTAAGGAGCAGGCTGGTACTTAGGAAGACATAAGTCAGTCAAAAGTATAGCTTTTGTTTTGACATTTCATAGGGAAATTGTCCATGCTCTGTTATACAATACATTTCCATTTTTGTTTTAAAATATATTTGCAAATTGTAATTTTGAGATAACAAAAAAATCGGTGCAAAATGTATAAACAATCAAAATGGTGAAACATATTTAAAACTGAAAGACATATTCTAGAACAAAGCATGAACGATGCTCCTAAAAAAGTAATACCTATATTTTTGGCTGACTTATGTCTCCCTAAGTACCAGCCTGCTCCTTAACTTGGTTGCGATTCCTAAGCACGCGGCTGCCATGACTTTCAAAGCAGAAGATGTTTTTGGCAGCTCGTCAGGAAACACCACATGAAGGAAAATGTGCATGTCACTTTAAGCCTGAAGGTAACCTTCACGCAATGGTCACAATGGTCACAACGAAGTGTGCGCACTTGGTCACAGTCGCAATGGTGAAAGGAATAGGGTCACCCACTTGGTGCGTAAGATTCTGCAGCGCTCAGTCGCTGTCTTTGGAATACTTTTGGATTGGTAAAAAACTTCATGTGTCTTTAACACCTGCAAAGATTTGAAGAGTACCAAAATTATTTACAAATCACTAAATATGTAGAGATTTCCCCAAAGAAATAAAAAATGTATAGTATTACGTAATGACTAATAAGTTGATGATTTAAAAGTACAAGTAAGTCACGTCAGCTCACTTAACCCGCGCCCCACTGGGCCTCTGCATTTCCTTCGCCCGACTGGGGGGTGTTTGAACCCCCCCCCCCTCTAACTCGACTCCTATGGCACGTAGGCCAAAACAAAACAAAAATGTTCGAACCGTTATCACAAATCATTTCGAAACTATTTCCGTCTTTTTTTCGTTCATGTCAAAACTCAGGTCACCAGAGGTCATCGAAGGTCAAATTTTCCAGTTTTACATCGCTCCAGAAACCCCCAAATATCTCGGAAACTATGCTATCTATAAATAAGCGTTTAGAAAACAATCGCTAGCCATTTCAATTTTCAATAGAAATAGTTGTTCTCAAATTTGACCTCAGTTCAACAGTTTAGGCTCTAGAGGTCATTAAAGTAAAAAATGCTGATTTTTGGCAAAACATACTTTCGAAAATAACTTCTTACCTATTAAAGATAACGCAATACTGTTTACGACATCGTGTTTGTCTTGTCAAGGCGCTTTGAAATAAATTTAAAAATTTATAATGTTAGGTCAACTTTAAAATATGACCTCAGGTCAAGGTCAAGTGGTGACCCAAGTAGGTCATGTTGCATATCAGGAGAATGTGTCTTAGACGAGACAAGCACAAACTGGTGAAAGTTACACTTCTCATCTCATTATTTTTAGAGTTATTACAAAAGGTGTTTGGTGACCTTCGGATGACCCTCAGATGACCCCGCTAAGCGATCCCTGAGCAAAACATGCACTTGGATTCATACATAATATCCTATTTAAACATTGTCCAGAATGAAATGGACCTGATATCGTTGAAAAAGAAAATTTGAATATTTTCATTGACTTATAATGGGAGGCAGGTCACAAAATTGACCCGACCTCAGGTCACCGATATTAAAAAAAAATACCCAGTTCATATTTTGTAGATACTGATAAATTGATGTGTAATTCCTAAAATTTGCATATCGATCCGTTAGAAACTGTGGTCATGGCACGACCGCAAACTTTTTGGTAGGTGGGGTCACTGGACCTGGCCTGGTGACCTGACCTAACCCGATACGAAACTTAAATTTTCGCAAAATGTGTGGAAAGGATCGATAATTAGTTATACCAAATTTGGCGGCGCTACGCGCCACCGTTTTTTCGTTATATTGATGAAACAGGAGGGGGTGTTCAAACACCCCCCAGTGGGGCGAAGGTTAAGTTGCAAATCGGTCACCTTTACACGTGAGCAAGTGCGTAAGATTTTGCACCTGTAGTCGAGGCTCGAGCTATCGCTGCTCACGCCACTCCCATGCAATACGTGTCTGTTTGTGTGGCATTTTCTGTCAGACTCAGGTGTAAATGACCCAACTAATGTCGACAGTTTTTCAGGGTACGAGCACTGGCGGATCCAGACTCTCTCCGTGGGGGCAGCTTTTTGTGACAAAAAAGGTACCCGTATTTTTTCCTCTGATCGCCGGTCACCTTGTGTTGGTATTTGAGCTTATAGTAATAAATGCACTTTTTCAGAGAAAAAAAAAATCTGGATTTTTTGGTGGGAAAAATCACTTTTTTGGGAAAAGAGGAGATTTTTAAAAAAATATATGGAAAAAAACACGTAACGCGATATTTCGTAGCATAGGAACATATAAGTAGTAATAATATTTATATAATATTAACTTGCAGGGCTTCAACGATAATTGTTGAGTGGGGGTCTGCTGAAATGACGAAAAAATGTAACCCAATTTTTGGGCGTGTATTTATGCCTTTGCAACAAATTCAATGCGGCTTTGCATGTTATGGTAGGTATTTAGTTATTTATCGTCCCACGCGTTTTTTTCCTGATAAAACCCGGAAATATAGGCAGTGTGCATCGTAGAGGATAAGAGGATAAAAATGCGAATCATTCAATTCAGTGTGCGACGACCGAAAGACGATGACGAAATGGCTTGTTAATGACGAATGGCCACGATAAGACGACCGCGAAGCGGCGTGATTAATTTAATTTAGTATGTGGAAAAAACATTTTCACTATTGGCACCAGACGTAATTGAAGCCAAGCCTCAGGTAACCGCTTTCCTATTGCACCTCGTATGATGACAAATATTGAAATAAAGTAGGTTCTTACTACACATTAGCCCCGTCGGTTGTAAATAACGATGACCTGTGGCAGTCAGACACTCAAATAAGTACATAGGTCAATAATAGATATAACTGTAACCTATACATCTGTACCAACTGAGTAACAAACAACTGGTAATCAATGGTTTGAAAGCAGCAAAGACTGAGCAGAAAGACTTTTCCGCAACAGAAATGGTCGCTGTGACCTGGAGAGCCTGGTGGCGAGATGAACTTGGCCGGAGATGGTCGTGGTCTGGTTCCCCGACTATTAGTTCTTTCCGGTCCAGGAAAGTTGGGCCACGCGTTGGAGCAGCTTCTCCGGGTGCCGATGTCCGCGTCTTTGCTTTTGTGTCGCCTCTTCGGAACTCGGCAGGCTAGCTAGCTTAACAATAACCGTCAAGGAGAGCCTTTGTCAGACACTTCATGGAATTCATTTATCAATTTTCCTAATTTGTATACCTAAGCATTTGCGAGAATTGTGTTAGGCCGCGAAGCGGCGCGAAATTTTTCAGTTTTTGACTGGGAATAGCAGGATTTTGACTGCTGCTAACGCTGTTCTAACAATAAATTGCTATTTTGCCCCGAGAAATTGTTAACTTTCCCAGTGTTCTCCTAAGATCATTGTTTTTCACGTTCAGCAGGGAACGCGCGGGGCGCATACTTGTGTTGAATGCCCCCAGATTCCTGCCGGGGGTCATTTGCCCCTGGTCCCCCCCTGGATCCGCCAGTGGGTACGAGCAGTACAAAACACTAATGATGTGTGTAAACTATGTATTTCAATTTTATGTGAATCCAGTATTATAAACAGGTACACAACTAGAATACTAAAATGTTAAAAGGCAAAAGCAGTTCCCATCAAGAATATATTAGGTACACACAATCAATACCAAGAGCAATGACGAAAATTGGATCGTAAAAATTAAGGTGCAATACAAGAAACGAACCACCATTATATACGGGCGAAGAACATACGAAACAAAATATCACAAGAAGCTTCATTGTGCCCTCTGAATGTTGCTTCTATATACTATTGAGTGGTACGCATTATTTTTTACTTCTACCTTTAATCCAGCACCTTTCCTGATGCCATTTGCTCTGTGCGGCTCCCTTAAAGCTGAGACACCGCAGTCTGTCTCTTGTTCCTCTTCAATCCACCGACTACATGCCTATACATGATACTTTTCGGAGAACCATAAGAGCCACAGGTGCAGTGCATCATATTATATACAAATGCACGTGCACGCGTATTTCCGGAAAATCTAGGTAAATATACAAACAGCACCATCTATCCGTAAACCTTCATCTGCACCATGATGACAAAGTAGGTAAGTACGAAGCTCAGCATGGCTAACATGGTGCTCTTCTGCGTGACGAAGATACCGTAGCCGTCGAAGCTGAGCGGCTTTCTCGTCTGCTCCACCAGCATCTGGATGGTGAACCTGACGGACGCGGTCATCCTGCGGGGCCAGCGCGCGCCGACCAGTGCCGCCGACAGCCGCTGCCCGCTGTCGATCAGACGACTGCCAGTAGCTGAGACGACGGCCAGGCGCAGCACCGTCATCCCCAAGAACATGACGAGGGTGGTGGCGAGGCTGCGCCCGGGCTGGCCGTAGAACATGTTGATGGTGACGTACAGGCCGACCAGGAGCTGGAAGGTGACGCTGGCGTGCTGGGAGAGGGTTGGAATGGAGCAGAGAGCGGCTGCGTCCGTGGCCAGCGCCTGAACAGCTCGGTGCGTCTCGGCCAGGCGGAGAAGACCAGACTCCAGGTTGTCACCGGGGTCATACAGCTTGGCCGCGATGGTGGTGGAGGAGTCTTCCTGGCTTCTTGACGCCCCGGCTCCGTTTTGCTTCGAAGGTGTGGATTCAGCCAAACGTGGCGAAGTTTCGACGACAGCTGTATTATTGACCGTTGTTTTATCATCTCCCGTCGTAGTCATCTCCACCGTAGCGCTGATAGGGATGCTGGGTGGCCAGTGATCTTCGAAAGCGGTCAAATCGGCTGCTTCGCTGAGGGCGCCGATGTTGACACCGGATATGATGTTAACGTTATAGCCGAAGCTGGGCCCCAGGTGTTTAGAAGCCTTAGTTTTAGATATCTCCGAATGTTTCCTGCTCCAAGCAGCCAAAGGTTCGAGCTTCTGCGGCGTGTTTGTGAGAGACCAGCAATGATCTGCAAGGTAGCGTCGGGTGTATCTGGCCAGGCGATCTTGAAACAGAGCAATCGCGTCCATTAGGCCAACCAACAGCAGGTCGAACACGATCTGAAACGTGAAGGATGCGACCTCAACGCACAGCTCGAGCGCGACCAAGACCCAGAACCAGGTCATCGTGTGCATCTCCACCGGTACCCATATCGGAAACAGGTAGTTCGGGTGCACCCATATGCCAGTGGAAAAGAAATTGGCTGACCAGACCACCCCTGTGACGACAGTGAGGGCGGGGATAGCGACAACCTTCAGCTTGAAGGCCGCGTGGTCTCCAGGCCTGCGGCAGAGCGCGGTCGCCTCCTCCATCTCCGCCACGCGACGAAGCAGCTCATGCATCTGACGTCGATGTCGCTGTAGGTGGATCAACACGCAGAGCATATGCCACATGACGAAGGCGAAGATCATGGATAAGAGCATGGAGGCGGCACTGTGCGACATCACGATGGCGCTGCTGTTGGCGACGACGGCCGCCACGCCGAGCGTGAGCGGTGCGAGCCGAGCGGCCCGCCAGCCGGCCGGTGACGCGTCGCCCGGCACGTGCAGACCGGCCAGCGTCAGCAGAGAGGAGACGAGCAGCACGCGCCGCAGCAGCCGGCCATGGTGCCACATGGTGGGCTGCAACTCACCTGCAGCAGCCGCCTACAGGGAGGTCGCTGGCCGGACTGGAGGGAGGTCGCTGGCCGGACTGGAGGGAGGTCGCTGGCCGGTGCGTGGCTGTTCGCTGGTGGCTGATACGTCTTGAAACGCGATGGTAAAGTTGACAGATGGCTTGCTTGTTTTTCAGTCTTGATTGTAAGATTGTTTATATTCTTCATATAACTTTTTGTTTTGTGTCTTGGAACACTTGGCACCTGTCTCTTTATCTTATCTATATTATCTCCAGGTCTGCTTCTTAAGTCATGTATCTGCTTTAATGATACAGCACTGCCTTCGTCGCATTGACTCTTCACTGCGTGTATGCTATACGCAACGCTGAGCTAGGAACCAGACAAACACCGGTGTCTCCGAAGCCTCCGGTAGGCGTTCTGGAGGCTATGCTCGGGTAGCACCTCAAACCGTGTCGCCAAGTGTCGGGCAGTGTGTGCGGAGCCATCGAAAGCGCACAGTGTTTGAACACCTGCCGACGACATAACAAATAAACTGTCCCGGTGCAGACAATGCTTTGCAGCCATTTCCTCTTTGTTAATCGTTAATAAGCGCTGTCCGATTAATACAATTGCCATTGAAGCGTTTGGCCATTAGTCGTTTTTGGAGAGGTCACTGTGGTCACAGCTGAGAGGGGTTCCACGTTAGTGTAAGCGTAACAGTGCTGTTGGATAATGCATTCTCGATCGAGTATTTGACTAGACACACTCCCTTCTAGCAGGTGTTTCTGTTGAACAATAGTTCACCAGCTGGTACAGCACTTAACGTTGTACCGGCCAATGTTACGAGATCCAGTGCCGTGAATTATCGGTTATTCAAGGGAAATAATCACCTTTTCCAACAAAAGTGGAGTTATGAATAGAAATCGATAGACGAGACAAAACAAAACAAAAATATTTTAATGTGGGCGAGGATGGATGACATTGTTAGAAGTAATATTATTGAAGGAAAAATGATCCATAACGCATGTCCAGAGGTTATATTTTACCGGAAAAAAGGTCAGAATATTTAACCCGTAAGCTTTCGGCGTTACGCCATTATCAAGTTTTTCCAAACTTGATAATGGCGTAACGCCGAAAGCCTTGTTTAAATATATTTCTGACCTTTTTTACTAAAATATAAACTTCTGACAGATTATGATCATTTTTCCTTCAATAAAACAAAAATAATTACATTTTGCATAAAAATATTCCTACCGAAAGATATTTGAAGTTTAGGCTGATAAGCGTTCCCCAATTTCAAAAATCGGTATTTGCAAGCTGCTTGCATATAAACACACATATATATATATATATATATATATATATATATATATANTATTGGATCAGACTTAGTATCGGACATGATTTGGGATTTTTTGTTTAATCTAACACAACCATTATTACTTACCATGATTTATTGTTCTCATATAATTACCAAAGTTTATTGTTTAAGTGTTCTTTATCATTTATTAACATACTAGCTCAGGTACCCGACGTTGTCCGGGAAATGCACGGGCCACACACACGGGCCACACAGGTGTGGCCCGTGTGGTGTGGCCCGTGTGGCCACAGGTGTGGCCCAACGTCTTTGGCACCGATCGGCCGACATTTTGCGCCATCGTCTGTCCCCCGCTTTGCCACATCCGACGGTGGAGACGGCGAGTCGCTGCGCCCTCCCGTTGCAGCGCTGTGACCGCATACGCAAATACAGACAGACAGACAGACAGGCCCACATACAAAGTCACTACACATTAGACGCCCCAGTATAAGCCTTCGGTCTCAAAACCGCTAAAGCGCTTTACGAGACCTGACGGTAAAGACGGCAAGCAAAGGTCTTTGCCTGCCTTAGACATTGTGTTCCTGGACTCAGTTTGTTTTCACCAGTAGGCGTTCCTGAAAGCGAGCTATATCCAGTGGCGGATCCAGAGGAGGGGGCCAGGGGGCCATGCCCCACTCTTGGGCCTCAAACTTGAGGGGGAACTCTGGCCACCTGAGGGGCACTCTGGCCGTCTGAAGGGGCACTCTGGTCGCCTGAGGGGGAGGGGGGCACTCTAACCGTTTGAGGGGGCACTCTGGCCGCCCAAGGGGCACTCTGACCACCTGAGTCGCAATCACTGGTCGCCTGAGGCAGGATAACTAGACACAGGGGAGAACGGTAAGGAATAAAGCGCCCAAATGATTTAGACAACATACATTTGTTTTGAAAAATATTGTGTCTATGATAAATAACCAGTATTGTAATTGTATCCATTAACTTGAATTTCCATAGATTTATCTCTTCAATTATTGAATTCACTTCCAGCAAATCTACTGAAGCATAGTCGAAATAGGATAGATTTCCAGTACTTTGGTAGAATATGGCAGCTGGTAATCAAAGCAACTAAGCGTCTTCTACTTAGCATTATAGATGAACGCTGCAGTCGCCACTTCCATGCTACACCACAGTCGGCATTGGTGCGCCTCAGATATTTTTTTAAGCCCCCCAAGGCGATTTCACCTTTATGCCCAGATATCGAAAAAAAAATGGTTAAAAAAAACGTTGTAGCCAAGCCTCATAGCGTATATGTTGCAGATAGTCGGAATTTAAATATGTTCCATAGTTGCGAGCCAGGACTTTGTTCTGAAAAATCGTCTCTCTTAACATGGGAACCCTTATGGTCTAGTAGTTTTTTTTAGACGCCCAAAACGCCCGAGTGCTACCAACTGTTACCGGTGGGGGCTGGCCTGAGGGGGCTCTCTGAACAGCCTGAGGGGCCCTCTTTTGCCACCTGAGGGACCACTCCGCCGCCGGAGGGGGGCCCTCGGCCCCCTGATGGTCACTCTAGGCCGCCTGATAGGCACTCTGGCCGCCTGATGGGCACTCTGGCCGCCTGAGGGGGCACCCTGACCGCCTGATGGGGCACTTTGGCCGGCTTGAGGGAGCACTCTGGCCGGGCTGAGGGGCCCTCTGGCCAGATTGAAGGGCCCTCTGCCGGCTGAGGGGGCCCTCGTTGTCCGAGGGGACCTATGGCCGTATTCTGAGGGGGCACTCTGGCCGTCTGAGGGTCACCCTGGCCGCCTGAGGGGCACCCTGGCTGCCCGAGGGGCACTCTGGCCGCCTGAGGGGGGCACTCTGGCCGGCTGAGGGGGGGGGGCCTCTGTTGACCTGAGGTGACCTCAACAATTTGCAAATTGAAAAAAATGTTGAAATAGGGACACCCTTAAAATATAGGGGGACCAAATCCGTCGAGTTTTCATATTTAGGTATAGGTAGGGGCACTACTGCAATTAATGGCCTCCTCCTTGAAGATTTCCTGGATCCGCCACTGGCTATATCATGCAACTTCATGCAGTTGGCAAAAAAAACGCAATGCAAAATTTTGAAGGTTTTTAGATTTAAAAGAAGAAAAACAATAAATACTTTTGAAGGTTTATCTATATACAGAAGAAAAGCAAAAATGATTAAAGGTTAGGTCAGGTTGTTGATAAACGCAAACATAACCAAAAAGCCCTAGACACCAGGTAAGCCGTCGTTAGGCAGCGAATGACATGATCGTCACGGCCACAATGCCCTAGACACAAAACAAATAGCTGTTCCATATTCAGCCTTGTCATTGGTGGAACACGATCACGTGACCATGATGTCACAGGACAGATTGGTTATATGCCCAATTCAGAATCAGAATTGACGCATGTCGGGTGCGTGCTTAAGAATCGCAACCAAGTTAAGGAGCCAAAACACGTAACACGCATGCCGGGCACAGGATTTGAGGCCACTAAGAAAATGCAAAACAATATTGGATGAGCTAATTATAAGGATATGGACGTTTGCAAGCCACAAATGTGAGACTGAGCTCCGGAAAATAGCAAGAATTCTGAATCTGGCATTAAATTTTGCGTAAGACGTTTGTGGTAGCCGCTTTAGGGTCACTAACATTGACGACCTTTTGCTTTATTTATTAGATTTACCTGGTCAAACATCTGGTGGTAAAGTAAAAAATAAGGCTTAGTGACATTACTCAAAAATTATCATACCCATGCCCGTCCAATACCCATGCAAAGTTTAAAAAACGTATACCCAGCCAAGACAATCGGAAGAATTGGGTGGGCACCCATTGGTGCACCCGATCCATGACAAACACTGTTTTGCAGCCACCTCTCCCTTCTCTATCACTCCAGACATCTCCCTGATACCGCCATATATCCCGCCATCTATCCCTCCAAACATCTCCAGCTGATCCCGCCATTTATCCCTCCATACATCTCCAGCTGATCCCGCCATCTATCCCTCCATACATCTCCAGCTGATCCCGCCATTCATCCCTCCAAACATCACCCTGATCCCACCATCTATCCCTCCAAACATATACACCTGATCCCGCCATCTATCCCTCCAAACATCTCCAGCTGATCCCGCCATCCATCCCTCCAAACATCTACAGATGATCCCGCCATCTATCCCTCCAAACATCTTCAGCTGATTCCGCCATCTATCCCTCCATAACATCTCCAGCTGATCCCGCCATTCATACCTCCAAACATCACCCTGATACCACCATCTATCCCTCCAAACATATACAGCTGATCCCGCCATCTATCCCTCCAAACATCTCCCTGATCCCGCCATCTAAACCCTCC
This sequence comes from Semibalanus balanoides, assembly GCA_014673585.1. NCBI lineage: Eukaryota > Metazoa > Arthropoda > Thecostraca > Balanomorpha > Balanidae > Semibalanus > Semibalanus balanoides. The sequence goes on along the minus strand of VOPJ01015896.1, from coordinate 210,248 downwards.
AAACATCTCCCTGATCCCGCCATCTATCCCTCCAAAACATCTACCAGCTGATCCCGCCATCTATCCCTGCAAACATCTCCCTGATCCCGCTGTGGTGGTGTCTAATACGGCTTGGTGTTTGCACCTCCAGTGGCTCAGCGTGCCCTCTGGCGCACATAAGGATAAATCGGTGTTTTTGGTGGCCATAAATACTTTTTCTGGAAAAATGTGATGTCGGGGCTCAGTTTTGAACGGATTCAAAAAAAATAAACACATTCGATTAGGCATCTACCTCGTGCGTCCTATTCTGGAGTATACACTGGAATATAGAAATCAGCAGGCGTCACTGGGAGTGATAAAATGGGGAGGGCATTATTTTCTTTCATGGGGCTTGTGACATCTACAATGCGTTCGAATATAGTGACGGACTACGCAATTTTGTATTGAAAAATTATAATGAATATGCGTATTTTCATTGAAAGTTCGGAACATTGTGTTACAGTGGCAGATGCAGCAAGTATGAAAGAGAGCATCACAGATTGCCCATTATTTTGCTCAGCGTTCAATCCATTACAAAATGCACATTGTTAGAGGACGTGGATGGAATTTTTTCAACACCACCTTGGAGTTTAGGTTAAAAGATACCTTTTACAATCTCTCCATGCATTACATTGCAACATGCATAATTGTAGCAGTTAACGCATGCGTTTCATTGCGTTTAACTGTTAGCTTTGCATACCGAGGGGCGAGTCAAGACTGCAGAAAGTTATTAGCCTGGGGTCTTAGGGTTAAAGTGTGCCCAAGTTAAAAATCTATCAAGAAGCTTGGTAAAATGAATAAATACAACCAAATCCTCACAAGCAACATGATAATTATTTGCGATATCAGTAATATCACTTCATCCGAAAAGAAAAGTTAAGCACTTTGTCCGACCAAGGAAAAAAACTGCCCTCAGCGCTGTCATACCCAAGCCCACCAAAAGCTTACTCTTCGTTTTTCGAAAAACTTGGTATCTGTACCAGCATCCACGGACAGACATGATGTGAGATCTAGTTCTAATTACCTTATTAATCCAGTTTTTTGGTCAGTAGTTAGGTCTTTCGAACTCAGTGTTTTCAATATGTCTGTTGCATATCTTCATCAGCGATCATTCGTAAGAATTACGTTCAAGATTGGAATTTGTCCAATTGGATTTGTGGGCAATGTCAAAAATGAAGTTTTTAACGATTTTGTTTACGAATGATCGCTGACGGAAGATATGTAAAAATTACATATTCAAAAAGCTCCAAAGTCCGAACCACCTAACTCTTGTGGAGGAAAGTCCAATAAATAATGTATCAGATCGTTATTTGACAAGGTTCCTGCAGTATCAGCATAGTTTCGGCCGACTCTCGCTGGGTAGTCGCAGCGGTATCGACAACCGCACTCGGCCCGCGTGTCACCAAATGCCTGCCCCTCGAACTTCAAGCAAAACTCATATTGAAAGCCACGAGTCCGAAAGACCTAACTACTGAAGGAAAGTCCGGATCAATAACGTAATAAAAAATGGAACTTTTCTTACTGTATATTCATATTACCGTTTGTATATTCATATACCTGATTACTTAAGACTGCGTTGATCTTATTTCCCACTTTGGTTTGTGCGAGTTAAACAAAAAATGGCGACTCTAGCTGCGACGGTATTTTGTGAGAGACGGGTTCGTTTACCCCTCCCCACTTGCGTGAATTGCGTTATAACATGTTTTCACCATTATTAATTAATACAAAAATTTAGAAGGAAGCGCGTTTTTATTCTTGGGGAAGTTGCTTGCAATGTATTCCGACTTACATTGCCAAGCAATTGCTAGCAATTGGCAAGCGGATGTAGCCAAGGGGGGCCACGGGGGCCATGCCCCTCCCCCTTGAGCAAAATAAATCACACTAGATAGAATGAGATTCTTCTGAAAACCCAACCCTACCCCCCCCCCCCCCGGTCAGCACATATGGCTGAGGAGCAAAATGTGATTTTACACTAGATAGAATGAGATTCTGGGAGCAAAATGTTTTTTTTTCCGACGTGGCCCCCCTGAACAAATTCCTGGCTACGTGCCTGGTACGGAAAACTATTACGCAAAGTAAATAATTTAAACCAGAAGTGTACTGGGGGTCACCACAAGCCAACGATCAAAATATCAGGAGATGTCAAGGTCAAGGTCACTTAAAGTCACGTCGTAAAATCTTGAAACAAAGTGCCCGTATCGCACCAAAGTCAGCTTTCAAAGTTTTGTACTGTTTTAGTCGATTCACATATCATTTTGGTCTCTTTTATGTCTCTGCCAGCGTGGTCTCTCGAAGATATGCCTGAGGCTATAACTGGAAACGCTATTCAGAATCAGGATAATTTTCACTACAACTGAATTTCTCGGGGCCCCACGATAACCCCATTAACCAGTTTTGAACAAAGAGCGAGGATAAGAGTGTTTCCATCTTGTCGAAAAAATTTGGCCCTTATGCATTCGAGGCAAAAATTAGTGATAAAACTAAGGTAAAAAACCTTCCTGGAGCTCCCCGTCGCCAGTTGGAAACCAGCAAAAAAACATTGGCTTATATCATTCTGAAAGTTATGTTCATAGAAGAACTAGGACGGGGTCCACTGTCATGGTGCACTTTGGGTGCGAGTGTGTTTCTGCCGCCCTATTATATAATAAGATGATACGTGGTAACCACTTATGTAAATATGCGGATGATAATAACATGCTGTTCAATAGTTAGGGAAAAAAACGGTAGAACTAATTTCTTTAAGTATCGAGTCCCACGTTGATCTGAAGACCATTACCTTTCACTAGAAGTGAAAGATATCTGGGATACAACATCTCTGTCGCGAGTGGTTATGGACGTTACTTATCGACCTTTTTTCGAAAAGGCAAAATGTTCGCCATGCCGGAAATACACGGATCGAAAGTACTGCGTGTTCAGGCGGGCCTGTAACTGAGGCTCGTTTCCGCCTATTTACCTGTAATTAATATGTTTCTCCACTCTTAGGCTAATGGACATTTATATCATATTAGATGTTTTCAAAAATATAAATTGGCTGAAAGTGAAATTTGGCCACTTATGGCCACCCATTAATACCGATTTATCCTTATGTGTGGCCGGGGCGAGCGGCCCGGCGGCGCGGCGGTCGGGTCGGTGACCGAGCCGGGCACTGGGTACCGAAGCCGGCCACGCGAGCGCGTGTGTCGAGGCGCTAATACACCTATTGCAGTTCACCTTTGGCGTCTTCACATGCGCAGCGGGCAGCGTGACGCGGCCGTGCGCGCGATTACTTGTAGCCTAATTCTTGTGTGTCGAGTGCTGCCAGTGAGGGCCAGTCCCCGATTCGTTTGAAGCAAATGCTGCGCCCTGTGCTTGATAGACATTGGAAGGCCATGGCAGAAACGGCGGGGACAGTGTGTCCGTCGTGTCACGAGGAGCTCCGGCACCATGGATCGAGGCCGAGCCAGAGTCCCCGACAACCTGGATCTACCATCGGACAGGGGTGCGTCTTTCCGTGCGTGGAAAGAGAGCTGGGAGAATTACGTGTTCCTGACCGGCCTCAAAGACGCGGCACCTAACATTCAGTTAGCTGCGTTTAAGAACTCCATGACACCCGAGAGCCGACGTGTCCTGAGAAACCTCGAGCTGACCGAGGCACAGCGTGCAGACCCAGCAGCCGTCCTGGCAGCTCTTGAGCGTTTCGCAGTCGGACAGGTGAACGAGGTTATCGAGAGGAAAATATTCAACGAAAGGTTTCTGGCTGACGGGGAGGTCTTTGATGATTTTTTAACGTCCCTTCGTGAATTGCCCCGTGCTTGCAATTTCTGTGACACGTGTAATGATTCGCTGATAAGGGATATAATTGTGATGGGGCTGAGATCCGCAGAGACAGTCAAACGTCTCTGCGCCGTGCAAAACCTGTCTCTGGCGCATGCAATTACTGTTTGCAGGGCGACGAGGCGGCCAACCCGTAAGACGCGGTGGAGCTGCGTTCAGGCGGCTTACGACGCAGCATCTGCCAACGTGGTGCGCGCAGAAGCGCGGCCGACCGCGCCTGGGGGCAGTGCGCGACAGCAGCTGGTGTGCGCGTGCAGTCCGGCGGCGCCACGCGGCCGAGCCCGCTGTGGCCCTGCCGGGGCCAGCGCACCGCAACTGCCAGCAACTGGACCCTCTCGGCAGAGGGGTGAGGGTATTGGTTGTGCCCCCGCCCCACCGAGTGTCGGGCAGAGTACAGGGACTACTGGGAACGGCGACCGGCAGCACCGCGCGGCCCGCAGCCGCCACAGCGCCAGCGGAGTTGGCCGCCGGGGCAGAACCGCTGGACCGGGAGGTACCAGTCACCGCACAGGTCCCCTTCTCCACCGAGGTAGAATATCTGGTCGTCCCTGCGAGACGACTCCCCGACGCGGTCCCGTCACCTTCAGCGCCAGCGAAGTCAGTACCTCCGCTTCCGATCTTCTGAGGGCAGCTGTGACCACAGTCCGGAAACACGACGACCGAGTGCGTCTGCCATCATCGCGGCCACGTCGGTGCAGAGCGCTCCCCGCGTTCGTCTGGTCGTCACCGCGCAGCGCAGCGTCTCTGTGCTCGAACTGCCTGGACACCGGCGCCGACCTATGTGTTGGAGAGCTCGACTTCTTGGAGAAAATGGAAGAGTATCCAGAAAATCTACTGTCCCCGGAGCTGCACCCACGCGCAGCGAACGGCGAGACCATCACATCCATTGGAATTCTGCCCGTGTCCCTGACTCTCGGCCGAGTCACGACGAGCGAACTCGTACACATACTACGAGGCGTCAGCGGCCTGCTCATCTCCTGGAGAGCTGCGAGAGAGCTCCACATCATCCCTGACAAGTACCCGCGACAAATCAACGAGCTCCAATCTGCAGAAGCCGCCGCTCCACCGGACCTCGGTGGGGCCACACCGCCGGACGGTGGCGCCACCCTGCGGCCGTCTCCAGCGACCGGCTAGCCCATCATTCCCAGACATCCCGGCGGAGTCCCCCACAGTTCCCCACAGACCACATACGTGTGATGGAGGGGAACAGTTTAAGATACATATCAAGGACGACGCAGTACCGTTCTGCGCCTCAGGACCACGACGAGTGGCGCTATCACTACGCGAGTCGCTGAAGGAGGAGCTACAGAAGCTGGTAGCCGAGGGCATCATAATCCCCGTCACGGAGCCCACGGAGTGGTGCGCGCCTATCGTCGTCGAACCAAAGAAGGCAGGTGGAATACGACTCTGCGTCGATTTGTTGCACCTAAACAGGTTCGTCCGTACCGAGCAGTACCAGTCACCGACACCGCTGGAGGAAGTCTCCTCCATCGCCGACGCCGATACGAAGTGGTTCACCGTGTTCGACGCGGCCAAAGGGTATCATCAGTGCCCTCTCCACGAAGACAGCGTGCTCAAGACGACGTTTATCACACCATTCGGCCGCTACGCGTTCCTGCGCGCCCCCTACGGAGTCAGTTCTATATCTGACCACTACAACATACGCATGGACGAAGCATTCGCTGGATTGACCGGCTACAAGAAGATCGTGGATGACATTGTCATTTACAGCCGCACCAAGGAGGACCACATCCGCGACGTCCGTGTCTTCATGCAACGCTGTGAGGAGAAAGGGATCTCCTTGAAACGAATGGAAAGCTGCAGCTCGCTCCAGCGAAACAGTGAAGTTCACTGGGTTTCATCCTATCCCAGGAGGGATAGCAGACGGACCCGCAGTTGACATCAGCCATGCTCATCCTTCCCTAACGCCGCAGAACATCTCTGACCTCCGGAGTTTCTTCGGCATGGTCAACCAGGTCGCCTCGTTCGTCGATGGCGTGTCAGAGCTTCTGATGCCACTCAGACCTCTGCTCAGTTCAAGGAATGAGTTCGTCTGGGAGGAGGAGCATCACGAACACGCTTTCGTGGCAGCTAAGGCGGCGCTGACATCGGTCCCGACGATGGCGTATTTCGACCCAGGACGGCCGACATCGCTCTCAACGGACGCCAGCCGGCTCAATGGGCTGGGCTTCATACTGCGCCAGCAGCAGACGGACGGCAACTGGCGCGTGATCCAGGCGGGATCACGGTTCCTGACGCCAGCGGAGTCTCGATACGCCCATATCGAGCTCAGAGGGCCACAGCAAGTGGGTGTGGGCTATGAGAAATTTCCGTATCTTCTTAGTTTTGGCACCTGCCCGAACTTTCAGTCATTCACTGATATAGCCGCTGATCCCGATCATCAACAACAAGACACTGGACGAAATCGAGAACCCGAGACTACAATGCCTGAAAATGAAGATGGGGAAGTCGGACCATTCGTCGCCAGCTGGGTGCCGGGGTCACAACACAAGGCGGCCGACGCGCTCTCGAGGAACCCGATCCAACCAACTACCGCGGACGACGAATGCGGAGAAGATCCCACCACGTCACCCCCCGGAGCATTGTAGTCGCAGAACTCCGGGCGAACCACACGGACCTCCTGCTGGACCGGGTGAGGACTGCCAACGCCGAGGACCCGGAGCTCCTTCAGGATATGCTGAAGGACGTTATCACTACGGGCTTCCCGACGTCGAAGGTGGACCTTGCCGAGCCCGTGCGAAAGTACTGGCCGGTGCACGACCGGCTGTCGACGGACCAACGGTAATCATATTGGTGTGCTACCGCGTCGTAGTGCCCTCATCCCTCCGTAGATCAACGCTGTCATCTCTATGCACGCCAGCCACCTCGGCAAGAAAAAAAACGAAAGACAACGCGCTCGCCGGAGTGGTGTACTGGAGCCTGGGGATAGATTGTCCCATCGTGACATCGTCAAACAGAGGATGTGCCGGTGCCAGCGCGAGCCTCCCCACACAGTCGAAAGACAACCAATGATGCAATCACGAAGCCCTGCTTGTCCGCCGTTCCAAATCCCTGGACAATGGACTTCGCAGATCTAGCAAGGATCGGCAAGTACTCATCGTCGTAGACGGATTCTCTGGGTGGAAATTCACAGAGTGTACAGGCACCTCGCTGATCTAGCAGTGTAATCATGTTCATGCTGAAAAGTGTTTCGAGAGGTTGTGTTAACAGAGCTGTTAGAACTGATGGAGCCCTCTCGTTTACGTCACGACAGTTCAAGGAGTTCTTGAATGAATGGGAAATATTGCACCGCACGTCATCCCCTCATTACCCGCGATCTAACAGTCTCGCTGAATCTGCTGTTAAATCTGCCAAAAAACGTATCAGACGGTGCTGGGATGACAGCAGAGGACGTCTCAACGAGAAGAAGTGGACAATAGGACTGATCCAGCAGCGGAACACACCGGGGGTCAGCGGGAAGTCACCAGCTGAAATCGTCTACGGCCGACCGCTGAGAGACGATCTACCGACGCACCCATCACAGCTTAACTCACCATCCCATCTCCGGCTGGTGGTTGGCGACGAGGAGCGAATCGCGACCCCGCTGCGCCACTTCACGACGACCCACGACGAACGCCGTGAGTCACGTCGTCACACCGCCAAGCAGTGGTACGACCAGCACACCCGCGACCTGCCTGACTTTCCTGTGGGAACGCGCGTCCGGGTGCAGGATGTCAGAACTAAGAGGTGGGACAGATGTGGCGTGGTGACTCAGGTCGGCCCTTACCGGCGTTACCGTGTGCGTTTTGATGATGGGAGGGGAAGTGGATCGGAATAGGTGTCATCTGCGCAAGCGATACGCACTGTGCCCTATACCGCAGGCGGGCCGCCGCCAGATCTGCGTGGTGGGTCGAGGCACACGTCGGCCTCTGTGCGCCCGGGCGTCACTGAGGAGCACCGTACGAGGCACGGTGAGACGCGACCGGAAACGGCACCGCTCCGCCGATCCTCCCGCGTTCGAAAGCCTGTACGAAGATTGATTGAAGAGATATGAACATGTTACACTCGCGTAGCAGCGTGCGCAGGTGTACTCAATCAATGTGTGTGCGTGTGTATGTGTGTGGGAGCTAAAGGGGAGATGTGGTGGTGTCTAATACGGCTTGGTGTTTGCACCTCCAGTGGCTCAGCGTGCCCTCTGACGGGGCGAGCGGCCCGGCGCGGGCCGGTCGGGTTGGGTGACCCGAGCCGGGCACTGGGTACCAAGCCGGCCACGCGAGCGGGTGTGTCGAGGCGTAACACACGCTATGCATTTCACCTTGCTTCTTCACACCCGCCATCTATCACTCCAAACATTTCCAGCTGATCCCGCCATCCATCCCTCCAAACATCTCCCTGATCCCGCCATCTATCCCTCCAAACTTCTTCCTGATCCCGCCATCTATCCCTCCAAACATCTCCAGCTGATCCCGCCATCTATCCCTCCGAATGTATCTACGTCGACCAGTGCTTGCCATCCAGCGTCTACCGCTGTACGGCCGCGTCCCACCTGTGCTATGACGCGATACACGAGCCGTGCGGTACGGGGAGACACCGCCAGCAGGCCCGCACTGGCCGCTCCCGCGTCGTCTCCGAACAGCGTCACCCGGCTCCGGTCGCCGTTGAAGTAGTGCACGTTCTCGTGCACCCAGCGAAGTGCCATCGCCTGGTCGAGGAGGCCGTAGTTGCCCGGCGATTGCTCGTCACCAGTGCTGAGGTAGCCTGCGGGGACAGGGGGAGTGGTCGTCAGTCGTCACCTGTGCACTCCCCTGTCCCCGCAGGTTACTGCGGGACAGGGGGAGTGGTCGTCACCTGTGCTGAGGTAGCCTACAGGGGGAGTGGTCGTCACCTGTGCTGAGGTAGCCTACAGGGACAGGGGGAGTGGTTGTCACCTGTGCTGAGGTAGCCTGCGGGGACAGGGGTAGACAGAACAGGGGGTAGCGTGTGTAGGATGAAAATCGAACCGGATCGGGTAGTTCCACCGAGGAGACCAATCCAGCCGAAACAGTCTCCCGTTCTTTTCACCTCCAGATCTGTGTTCTAAGGATCATATCCACCATCACCATCATCCATCAATCACCAGTGCTGAGTACGCGGACAGGGAGTGGTCGTCAGTCGTCACCTGTGCACTTCCGCCTGGTCCCCGCAGGTTACTGCGGGGGAACAGGGGGAGTGTGACTGTGCTGAGTAGCCTACAGGGGGAGTTGGTCGTCACCTGTACCGAGGCTAAGCTACATACAGGGGGAGTGGTTGTTCACCGTGCTGAGGTAGCCTGCGGGGATACAGGGGTAGACAGAACGGGGGTTTAGCGTGTGTAGGAGAAAATCGAACCCGGATCGGGTAGTAGTCCACGAGGAGACCAATCCAAGGGCCGACAACAGTGGCCGTCTTTTTTCACCTCCAGATCTGTGTTCTAGACGGATCATCATCCACATGATGCAACATCTCGCACATCATCCACATCATCCGTCCGTCGTCCGTCCGTCCCGGTTCCGTTTCCGTCCTCCTCGTCGTCCGTCCGTCCGTCGCTCGTTGTCGTGCTCGTCGTCGGTCGTCGTACCGTCCGTCCTTCCGTCCGTCCGTCCGTCCGTCCGTCCGTCCGTCCGTCCGTCCGTCCGTCCCGTCGTCCGTCCGTCCGTCCGTCTCCCCCGCGCCCGTCCGTCCGTCCGTCCGTTCCGTCCGTCCGTCCCGTCCGTCCCGTCCGTCCCGTCCGTCCCGTCCGTCCCGTCCGTACCGTCCGTCCCGTCCGTCCCGTCCGTCCCGTCCGTCCCTCGTGCTCTCGTCCGCCGTCCGTCCGTCCGTTCCGTCCGTCGTCTCCTCCCCCTTGCTGTCCGTCCGTCGTCCGTACCGTCCGTCCGTCCGTCCGTCCGTCCGTCCGTCCGTCCGTCGTCCGTCCGTCCGTGCCCCCTGTCTTGTCCGCCGGTCGTCCGTCCGTCCGGTCCGTCCGTCCTCCGTCCTCCGTCCGTCCGTTCCGTCCGTCCTGTCGTTCCGTCGTTCCGTTCGTCCGTCCGTCGTCCGTCCGTCCGTCCAGATCCGTTCGCCCGTCCGTCCGTCCGTCCGTCCGTTCCGTCCGTCCGTCCGTCCGTCCGTCCCGTCCGTCCGTCCGTCCGCCTCCGTCCGTCCGCCCCCCTGCCGTCCCGTCCGTCCGTTCCGTACGTCCGTCCGTCCGTCCGTCGTCGTCCGTCCGTCCGTCCAGTTGCATCATCATCATCATCCATATCATCATCATCAATCTCATCATCATCATCATCATCATATATTTAGGATTCATCCAATACATGGTTTCTCAGAAATCCACGTCATTTACAGCTCGGTAAAAACACTATACATAAAACATCAGGGTCGGTTCTCCCATGTAGGCAAGGTAGGCAATGCCTACCTACCCTGTTCGGTAGCCATCTCCCGATACCGATATTTATCTCCCCTTCTTTTCATTTTATATCTTTGTTTTATATGATTATTTGCAATCAGAATAGGCCTATTTTGGAGCAAATTTCCCAAATTTGCCAACCAAATTTTCATCAAAAGCATAAATTAAGCACAAATGTAAGAAAAACCTTGCCTAAACTTGCCTACCTCGTCCTACTAGATTCTCAGCCAGCCTGTGTATAAATTATAGTATAGAGACCTGCTGGTAGATAGTAGCTGTAAGGTCGGTAAATAGACTATAGAATCGAGAAGAACACACCTTTTTCAAGCCAATAACTTCAGAAAAATAATACCTCTAATTACCATCGCTTATTTTAGGCACGTCTAGCTTGCTACATGGGGTTCAATTATAGTGAAAACACTTTTTGATTGAGTCATTATTCTAAAAAACGACTGTATTTCCGCGCTGCACCATGGATAGAGAAAAACCCTGATTGCACTCTCTGTCGGCGCGTTTGATGTAGGAGACCATGGCGGCCACCTAGCGGACGAAGCGCGAAGGCTCGGCATACAGGAGAGCTCCCGCCAACCACATCAAGCCGAACACGCCCCCCTCGTTATCTTCCGATCTAATAACCGCAGCGCGATGCACAAGGCGGCAATAGAAAGCTATCTATGAGACGAATCAGAAGCATACGATAAATATTCGAATAAGGTCACATGTCAGGTCACGGCTAGGGTAAGGGTAAAAACAATGTATTTTAGTTGATGGTTCATATTTTCCGTCCAAAGCCTTAGATTGAAACTATTTACACACACATTTTTATCCAAGGTATGCTTAACAAATTACCTCTAAGGTATGGTATGAACAAATAGGTATTCAGTATTGTTGGATCCCATATTTGAAATGGCATTACATATTTCCATATTATTAAATAACCAATGAACGTACAGCAACTGCACGCCCACCATAATTATCCTTACCTTCCAAGGATTATATATACCAATGTTTATATGCGTCAAAAAACAACAACTGTACTTGCAGAGGGAAAAAAGCATCTGAAGCACCTCCGCGTTTCGACGCTATTTAACATAAACAAACCGTCTCCTGTATGTCGTTTGGCTGGTTACATTTGTCGCTGAGTGACCAATCCAGGGTATTTCTCATCCATGCTGCAACCAGGTGTGCGACATCACGTGACGTATTTTTGATTTGGGATGTTTATAATGACTTCTTCTTTTATTTTAACACGCAACATGCTACGACAATTTTTTTCGGGGTCGCGAAATAAACATTTTTTTTTCAGTGATTTTCAAGCTGGGATTCCAAATTGTTGCTATCACGCTAACGAAGCATAAGATGAACTTCTATTGAGCCCAAAAATGTATATATTATGCTTTTTTACAATTCATTTTATTGCGGCTTTATTTAAGGGGGGGCGGGGGAGCCTCATCTTCTAGCTGCTGTGACAAAACTGGGCGCAAGAATAGAACAATCCGACCCAGTACTTCCGGCGTGTTTCATCGCACAGAGGGGGAAAAGAGGCTTCCGATACATCCAAATTACCTTGTTAATAAGGGCATCTTGCCTTGAACTAGGCTTGCTATATTAAGCAAATTAATTATTTTTTATGTGCAATAAAGTTATATCTACGATGATATTTCATTGCGGGGCACCATTTGAAGAAGAATACTTCAGTCACCGGTAAACATTATTTCAAGAATGCAATATATTATTTTGTTTTATGACATGTAGATTGATTAGTCTCCTTTACTTTATTAAAATACTACATTTTGAATTTTTTAACTTATTTTTTTTACTAAGAAAATACAATCATCACATAATGTATTTAATTTTAGTGACTGACATGAAGTGTGCAATAGGTGTGCTACCTGCCTTGGAGTGTTACTTTCTTTGGCTTTAAGATCCCCTGCTTCGAATGCTCATTTTGGTCACGTGACTTAATCCGCAACCTTATCTATAAGAATATTGGCTGCAACCACAGCAAGAATCCGTGTCACCCCGCGGCTAAGTTCACGTGCCTCTTAGCGTAGGGAGCCTTCATCCCGGAGAAATTATTTAAATTGGGAGTGCTATACTGCTATAGCCGAGGCCGTATATAAACGCCATAGCTGTGTGGAAGATGGGTTGGTTGGCGTTGGAGATGAGTTTGATTGAAACTGCAGCTTCTAGCCACCTATATTATGAAGTATTATCGATGCGCCTATGTTATGAAATATTATCGATATGAGATGTGAAGTATTACGATCATCGATGTTTTGTATGATAATGTTGCCTTGCCTACCTAGTCTCAAGGGCCCAGCGCCGCCCCTGTAAAACATAACTCATCGCATATCACACTATCACACTCATGTCCAAGTTTAATTACATGGCTTCACCCACACTCGCTTTAAAAATACTAAAACTTGGAGAGCATCTGACAGACACCGGCAGCTGTTTCCATGCCCGCGTAGCACGACACAAAAAGGAGCGCCGTGCAAACTCCGTTCTGACTCTGGCAACTTCCAGCTCTCGGTTTTGTGTCGCTCGAGTGGTGCGACAAGATACCTCGGAGCGGTCTGCTAGGAGTCGGCGGATTGACACTGGTGCGTTTGTGTCATGGATGAGCTTGTACATAATGTGCAAGTCGCGCTCAGCTACAAAGTTTTCTATTCTGAGACAACCAAGCTCCTTTAGGACCGCTGACAGTTTACACTCTATATCGGTACGCAAGGTCCATAACAATTCGGGCACCGAAGTTGACACACTTCTAAATGCGTTTTAGTTAGGTAGACGTGCAGCCGCCCCACACAGCCATACAGTAACGTATATAGGAGAATACCAACGCCTCTACCAGCAGCGTCTTCACATGACACATCGCGCGGTACACAGCGTTGCATCCTGGCCAGAGCGATAAGCGTGTAGTGGAAGGTGGATACTGGCCGGCCAGTTCTCTTCCTCTTCAGCTAGGTAGAGTGGTTCTCAAAGCCAGCGGCGCTCTCCGGTCAGCAGGAAAGCTTCAGTGAAGCCGCACAAGCAGTCGTCCGCTGGATTCAGGACGCCCGGAACGTAACGCCACTGAGCGGGATCAGTCGTGTCTCGAATCTCAGCGATGCGATTAGCGACGAAAGTGTGAAAGCGTCGGCTGCTGCTAGCGATATACTGCAGGGCCACCGCGCTGCCGCTCCAGAAGAAGGCTCTGTCGATGCGAAGCGAGAGCTCCTGCGAGATAGTGTCCGCCAGGCGCACCGCCAACACCGCGGCTTGTAGCTCCAGCCGGACGATCGATAAGGTACGCAAGGGTGCGACGCGGGTCCTGCTCATAACGAACGAGCATCTGATTTTCTCCGTTGCATCCCTTACCCATAGATATGCGACGGCTCCGAACGTGGTCTCCAATGTGTCGCAAAATATGTGCACCCGTCCCTCCACGGTTGGCTCGCTTCCTCCTTTATATAGCTGCGCAGAACTTGCAGCTGCTGCAGGTTTCCCAGCTCCGTTTTCCACCGTTCCCACTGTTCCAGCTCGACACCAGTCACTGCCGTGTCTCACTCCAGTTTCAATGCCCAAAGGCGCTGCACCAGCACTTTAGCTACGAGCAGAAAAGGGGCGGCGAGGTCAAGTGGATCGTAGATCGACGTCCCGGGTGGAACCTCCAGCAGACTGCTGGTGTACTCATGTGTGTCCCAGACAATCCCCAATACCTTTTTCTTTGGCAGTTATCTGGTCAGATCTTTGATTGAACAAGCTCACTCTGAAGCCGGCACGTGAGCCAGCACTTCACGGAAGTTATTCAGCCGCTTGGTTAACCTGAAGCTGCCCCGACCTACGATAGCAGTGACCGACTGAAGGCGCTGGACTGCAGTGGATACCACATGCAGTGTTATAGAGCCTTGGTGGATACTGTCGACTCTGATCTCACAAAGTCGTCCGGATAGAATCTGTTTCGTACGGCTTCGCAGTCGGCATGGCTGCCGGTCAGACTTTCTTCTGCTGTTCGACGCATTACGAAGGTTGCCGATGCTGGTGATGATCTAGCGCAGAATATGATCCGATCCATCTGGTAAACGTCAGGTGATCGCCTACTTTCCATGTCGCGCCACAGAAAGCTTAGTGACGGCTGATCCTGCTCTATGACGGCAACTTGATGAAACATTTCTTCAATGTCGGCGGTCATTCAAATACATTACTGTCGAACCTCATCAGGACGCCAACTCGGCTCTGCAGCATGTCGGGCCCGGTGAGCAGCTGACTGTTGAGCCTTATCAGGACCCACTCGGGCTCTGCAGCGATGTTTCGGGCCGGTGAGCAGCGACTGTTGAGCCTGTCAGGACGCCGACTCGGCTCGTGCAAGCATGGTCGGGGCCCGAGTGAGCAGCTGACTGTGAGCCTCGTCAGCGACGCCAACTCCGGCGATGCAGGCATGTCGGGCCGGTGAGCAGCGGACTGTTAAGCGCTCAATTCAGGGACGCCAACTCGGCTCTGGCAGCATGTCGGGCCACGAGTGAGCAGCTGATGTTGAGGCCTCCGTCAAAGGACGCCAACTACAGGCTCTGCAGCATGTCGGGCCCGGTGAGCAGCTGACTGTTGAGCCTCGTCAGGACGCCAACTCGGCTCCGCAGCATGTCGGGCCCGGTGAGCAGCTGACTGTTGAGCCTCGTCAGGACGCCAACTCGGCTCTGCAGCATGTCGGCGCCCGGTGAAGCAGCTGACTGTTGAGCCTCGATCAGGACGCCAACTCGGCTTTGCAGCAGGTCGGGCCCGTGAGCAGCTGACTGTTGAGCCTTATCAGGACGCCAAACTCGGCTCATGCAGCATGTCGGCCCGTGAGCAAGCTGACTGTTGAGCCTTATCAGGACCGCCAACTCGGCTCTGCAGCATGTCGGGCCCGGTGAGCAGCTGACTGTTGAGCCTCATCAGGACGCCAACTCGGCTCTGCAGCATGTCGGGCCCGGTGAGCAGCGGACTGTTGGGCGAGACGCCGGCGAATATGGCTGCTGCGTCAAACACAACCCAATAGCTTAGGTTCCGAAGGTCATTCAAGATAAAAAGGGATATCTTTTTTGCAAAATTCGCAAATAAGTAATAACTGTTTATCTAAGAATTAAGATCAATGAAGCAAAACGTTTGACGGCATCATGTTTGTTGTGTTAAACCGCTTCGTTTCATATTGATGTTGACCAGGTTATGTCAACTGATAAGTTTGACCTAATGTGAAGATCAAGTAGTGACCCAATTAGGTCATGCTGCATATTTGGAGACATGTTTCGACGAGATAAAAACATTGGCACTGTTTTTACTTCTCTGTCTGCATTCTGTTGAGAGTTATTGCCAAAAAGTGTGGGTGACCTCACCTGTTGGTGTTGGTGACGAAATCGAACCGACCATAGGTCACCGATATCCGAAATCCGTGATAAAAAAATGTAAAAAAAGATGAAGACGAATTTTGGCCCATCTGTAAGACTACGCTCGTTCGAACCCTTCGCGTTCTCACTCACTCCGTCTGAATAACCTTATGCAATTTTGCAAGTGTGAAAACGATCGGCCCAAAACTGTGGCTGTGGTACGATCGCAAACGTTTTGGAGGTGGGGTCGTCACGTGACCTGGTCTGGTCTGGTGACCTGACCTGATATGACTTGAAGTCAAGAATTTCACATTATGTGGGTTGGTAATTACTCTACAGGTATGCACAAAATGGTGGCACGGCGCGCCTCCGTTTTTCCGCTATCCTCGAAAAACCTTAGGGGTTGGCGTATTTCGCCCCCTCCCCTCTAGGTGTTAATGGGGATTCATTAAAAAAAATAGTCTCAATGTTTTGTATGAGTGGAATTCTGAGCCCTGAGGTCAAGACCCACGCTAAGCAGAGTTTGTTGCGCTGGTCCTGACCTTACCACCCGATCGCACAATTCCTTCGGTGGGCAGAATGTAGGGACAAAATATTAACGTGCCCGACATACCTGGACAGTGGACACGGTCCGCCCCGCTCACTGACGTCACCTGACCTTGAGTGCGACCGCTGCCGGTGCCCCCCTCCACAGGCCATCCCAGTTAGAAGCAAATAGCGAGCGCCGAAGCGACTGGAACCCGGGCTGCCACCACCGGTATAGGTCAGAAGTCAAGCGCTCTCCCACTGAGCTACAGGGGCGGACAAATTCTTCCGCTTCTTGGCTTGTTCAGGCTGTTGTTGCTACCGTTTGTCATAAACTTTCACACTATGCTAACAATAATGCTTCTCAATAGTACCTTTTGTCTTCAAAATGCATGCAAAATTGTATCTGTGTTCCAACAATAAAATTTGTAACAAACTGCAATTTGACTATTTTTGTATTGGCGTCTATCTGGTGCGGCTGCATGGCTGCGTATCAAAAACTGTGCTAAACGAAATAACATTAATCTGCTTATAAGTGAGTTCATGTGATTTTTCGAAAAGTATTATCTTGACTTAACTAGAAGAAAATAAAACGCGCCTGTTCTTTTTGGAACGCCCGGTAGATACCCATTTTTAACCGTTGGGTGATTCGATTCGGTTAAAAATGGGTATCTACTGGGATTTGACACATGATTCGTGGTGCCTTCAAATAAAGCAGTGTACTTGCATTTTGAATTTCATGGCACGTGTATTATTTCCATAACATATCCGGCTTTTTCGAACCATTTCCCAGAGTTTCACTGATTTGAGGAGTCGGAATATGCAATGAGATCAATTTGATGCGCTAGATTGCACTCCAACACCACAACTTCTTTCACTCAATCACGTTCCAGAGCATTTCGCCCCATTTCGAGTTGGCGAATTCACGTCTCGTAAAGCCCGATTAAGTATTTATCCAAAGCGAGCTGAATCAGGAAACAAATTGGGTATGAAATTCAGCCCGACTGAGAAGAAAACCGTCATCGTCGAGTTTCATCGGCATTCCGGTTTCCTTCAGGAAAGAGTGATAAATATAGCGATATAATCCGCAGACTATCCGTCCTGGAGCAGCATCACTTAACTTCCCGGGCACTAAACTTCCTTCAAACTACCATGGCCATCCCAATTGTGAAGCTCTGGTCCCAGAAGTTTCTTGGCGTAGCTTGTCTAAACCACGCCAGTGCAACTTTCGAGACAACTTGCCAGATCCTCAGTCCGTCTTAGCTTGCGTCCAATGGAGTAGGTCTGTTACCGGAAACTTTTCGGCCCCTGATGGCTTTTGGCTACTGCTGGTTTATTTATGTATTTACACTTCATCAGATCGTTCCACTGAAGCAGGGCTATTATACGAACATCGTCATTACCAAATCAAATATACACACATAATTAAGACTATAAAATAAGCTTATACTACTAACACGATTACTTACAGTCACGACTCACGAGTGATCACGCACGCAGCAAGTTGCCAATCCTGGCCTTGAACTGTGGCATGGCTAAGCTGGAGTGACCGTTGGCAATCACTGTTCGGTTGTACGTTTTAGCGGCTCGGTACATAAAGCATCGCTTTCCGTGGTTGTTCCTGCCACGTGGTAAGGTCAGATCGTGTGATTGCCTGGTATCACGGTGCACTGCCGGAGACCCAGACAGTCACTAGCGAGTCAACTTGCTTTCAGAGGCGGATACAAGTAGGATCCGCCTCTGAAGGCGGCCATTGGAGCAATGACAAGGACTAAAATCGGCTAAAAACTGCCGCATGAATCTCCAGGATATTCAATAACTTTTACTTACAAACCTTAGGAACACTGCCTCTTCTGGATTATATCGCAAAAACATGCTCAAACAAGTCTTAGGAACCAAATATTATTTTTAAACATACTCTTATGCTCACCAAAGCAGCGCAAATACAACAAAAAAATCATAATATAAAAGCGGTTTGCGATTTCCACACACCTCTAGATAATATGTCAGCAATTAAGCGCCTAATCCAGCGCAGTTCAGACATTTCCGTATTTGTAAACAACAATGTGCAGGGAGTACCTTAAAAAATATAAGCAATCCGATACCAAAAAACCTCGATTGGAAAAAAATCATCATTGCTGGGAAATGAAAATCCCTTCGTGAAAGTCCAAAACCCCTTCGGGGCAAATATTTCCTTCATCGGGGCAAATATTTCCTTCATGCCTATTATTGAGCTTAAATCAGGCATAATAATACACGACATTTTTTCTGACATTATAAATTTGGGCAGAATGCTTAAGCCAAAAATATCACTATTTTCCATAGTTGCATAAGGCTGCAATTAATGTATTTTGGTACATAATGGTGGCGGACTCGTCAAGCCCATTGGCTGGAAGAAAACTGAACTTTGAACGATGATATTGGGCCACTGTGCGCGAATAAAAAAAAAACGGACTTCATGGTGCTTATCAAATCCGGTTGTTCTTTAACATATCAAATTTTACTATGAACGGACAGTGTCCCTTTCAGAGTTTGTTTTAAAATGGTTCTTATTGCACAAGGAAACGAGATGCGGTGAGTTTCTTAGTTTCTCTAACTTGTCCGATTCAGCCCCATCCTAAGTCAATATTTGCTCGCCCTGGAGCGGCCGCAGCTCACCGCTGTACCAACATCAGATGGGCCAGGCGGGGGAGCAGAGAGGTGGGGAAGGCAGCTCACCGCNACCGTCCTGGCGTTCTCGTGCCACTCCCGCTGGTCTCGGGCCGCGTCTGGACCCGTACCTCGGGCCGCCGACCGACTGTTTAGAAGACGTGTGCCCCGCCGCCGGCCGGGAGTTCGGAGACTAATGAGGATCGTGTGTACACTACTGGACTACTGGTGTGCCGCCGCCGCCGCCGCCGCTGCCACTGCCGCCGCTGCCGCCGCTGCCGCCGCTGCCACTGCCGCCGCTGCCGCCGCTGCCGCCGCTGTCGCTGTCGCTGCGCTGCTGCTGCTGCTGAGGCGGCGTTGGCGGGTCCCGCTGCTGCGGCTGCCGTGCTGGGACTACTCAAATGTGGACCTCCCGGTCGCCGTTGGGAGGGGGGGGCTCCGCCGGCTTTTTGTGTTGCCGGTTGTTGTGGTCGGACGGCCGGTCCTGCCGCTACCGCAGCTCACAGACGGACAGACAGCCCGCCGCGGGTTAACCGGAGCCGGCAGACACCACAACAATGGCAGCGGCGCGGCTGGACAGGGTCTGCCACCGGCCACGTGGGCGCCTCCGTGGGCACGTCTGTGGGTGCCTCCGTGAGCGCCTCCTTCGCACCTGCTGAGGGCTAATTGAGGCACGGGCCGAGCACGACTGCCGTGCAGCTCGTGACCTGCTGCGGCATTCGTGACGCGGCGGTTCTCCGCGTGACCATTTAGCGAGGATGACCGGTGCACACCTGCGGCTGCGCGCTATGTTGTGCCGGTCGGCCCGGTGCGTTAACGTCAATTAACCATGCAGCGGTTATTAGTGCAGCGCTCACGAAGTGTGCCATGCTACAGGCTCTTCAGTCTTCATGCCATTTGACGCGCGGGAGGTATGGGAGAAAATACCCGACAGTGATTTATATGATGGGAACTTAAACATGACTCAGAGTGCTGTAATTTTGTCCAACTTATGTATGTTTGGTTTGTGAACATACTCGAGAAAATGTACATACTATAATTTTTTAACCAAAAGTAAGATGCTATAGATATGCGTTTCGGAAAGTCCAAAAGAGTTGTTATGAATATTAGCTAGAAGGCCCTGGTGGCAACAGCACAGATTTATGTGCTCGTGTAGTAAAATTGTCTAGACTCAAAAGAAAATAACTGAAATATCAGACTGAACTTCACCTATAGGAGACCTGGGCCTCTGCAGTCACCACTGCGGGCCTGGTGACATATGATAATGCGGTAATCGACCGGCTGGCTGGCGGCCGTTTGCCACTGCTCCTGTTTATGACTGCATGCAGTGAATTGATTGCCGAGCCTTAATGACTATCGGCCTAATCCCCGGAAATTATGACGTCATTTGTTACTGAGCGGCGCGACGCGGTGCGTCACCCAGACTGCGCACTGACGTCGGCGTCACTGCAGGTGAACCATTAGTTGTTGAGTAATTTCAGTCTGCGCTCGAGATGATGGGGTCTTCTGTTATGTTCGGCTGTGTGGTGGCACGCTGTGTTAGAGCAGCCGAGCTGTAGAAATGTAATATGATCCATTGCGCGTTGTCGCTGCTTGTTTGTATGTGGTAAGCGTACTCCGCTCGCTGTAATTTGAGATGGAAGCCATTGAACTTGCGTGAGGGTAAACACTAAACAAACGTGTATTGTATATCTTTGTAAAAATACATCACTACCAGTAGGCTGGATCCTAGCGCAGACACCAAGGAAGAAAGATTCTGAAATCGAACTGGAAGGATATTCACCTGTTAGATATAGGTTGAGCTTGGTGGAAAGTACAGCTTAGTTAATTAAGCGCTTTACAGTTTCATTCACCAATCTCCAGTCCCTAATGCTAGAAACCAGTAGACAGGGGCGGAACTTTATATCTCTTTGGGAGGGCCCGAGCCCCCAATGATTTCAAATTTAACATTAGGCCTATTGGTGTTGCAAGCTAAGAATGGAGTTTAAATCTATAAAATTAACATGAGGGTCCCCCAACCGATTTCATAAAGTTCCACCACTGCCAGTGGCCACAACCAGTCTGAATGTTGCACTCCTCCGTAGAGACGGAGACGAAAGTTGGCTTCTTTGGATGCCACCGCTCTCTTACAGTCGTCTAACGGACCGGCGACCCGCGGAGAGGGAGGCTGCTGATTGTCTCCTGTCTCTCTCCGGATGTCTCCCGTTTGTCCCCGGAACTGGGCCGTTCATCTCCGGCTGGCCGGTCAGCTGATCGCATTGTCTCCGGGCAGCTAATCGCATTGTCTCCGGGTAGCCGATTGCATTGTCTCGGGACAGTGACCCGCCACTGTGCGTCGTATTCGCGTGGATGTTATCAGCTATCACACGCTGCTGTCAGGCGCAGTGCGGTCACACCTTGAATCGTATAAACGGGGATAAGATTTAAACCACACGAGCTCACGAAAGCGCGAAATCGTTGTTCAATCTCACTTTACGTTGGATTAGTGTTTATGTATGCTGTAAGTTGGATTTTAAACGCGTTGTATCTATATAAGGAAGCTAGTCGCCAGTCGGCGTCGTGTATCCATCACTTTACCCGTGACAAATGGCCCGATCTGCGGTTACAGCGCCGGTCATCAGCCGGCTAAGCAGCTCAGATTGGGTCTGCCTGTAGTCGCCCACACCACCCTGCACCGGTGCTGCGGCCGGTGGTGCTGTGACGGACCGTCTCCGCTCCTCCGGCGGCCGATCTGACCAGCTCGGTCACGGCCTGTGCCGGGCGGCACCATCAGTTCCGCCAGCGGACCCGCTGCCGCTGTTTGTCTTACTGGCTGTGGTAGCGGCGGCAGTGTCTCCGTTTTCTCCGCGGTTTCCCCGGCTCCCTCCCTCGCTGTCCCCGGCGGCGACCGTGGGACGTTACCGCTCCGGCGCAGAGGGCTGCCTCACTATCTCAGGCCTGTCTCCGCTCTCTGGCTCGACTCGAGCCCGCCTGGGGCCCGGCTCGCGGCGACCTCGAGTCCGCCCGAGGCCCGCCCCCAGTCCGCCTCGGGCCCACGCTCGAACTAGATACCGTCACGCAGGCCAAGTTCGTCCGCCGCCTCACGCCTCCTGCAGTCACGACTCGGTGAAAAAGCCTCCGCACCGGGCCCAAACCACCTCAAACGGGTGCGGTAACAGCAGAGATTCCGGCCCTCTAATGGGCGGCTCTTTGTCTGTGCTGCCGACAGACAATTCAGCCGACGCCCGGGGACTTGACGGGTGTGTTTTTGTTGCCCCGCTGGGAGCGAAACAGTTGTGTCACGCGAGTCGTTTGCACAATAACGTGTCTAATTCAGATGCAAGTGAGTGACCGCAAAGCTGAAGACACACGATCTATTCTACCAGCTATCGCCCGTAATGGCTGGCCTCGCGCGCGGCACCATCAATTTAACTTGGGAAGAAAAACAAGCGTGCAGCAATTTAGCAGAGAGCTGCTTTTGTTTGCTAGCGAAAACTTCCGTTCTAACTTCCAGGACAAAATCGCAGATAGTTGTCAGAGGTGCTGGATCGTGACTCAATCTAATCTGTGGGGTAATTATTGTATTCGCTTGGCCTGGCATTTTTTAGTTTTCCCGTGACTTCTTACGCATAGGATTCACATCAGATGTGTGTGACGTCCGTCGCATGTGTCTGCGGCGAAAAACGCAGACGCATGCGGTCACTACTGAAGGCAGACGCATGCGTCGCCGCGAAATTGAATAATGGCAGCGTTGGCAGCCCTTTCACACCGAAAAACGCATGGTGACATATCATTGTTACGCATCCGCGTGCGTCTTCCACCGCAGGTGAATGTGTGCGTCAAAACGCATCTGTTGTATCAAAATTTAGGCTCCTATATATTTTATTAATTGCGCCCTGTGCACCGTTACGCGGCACCCTTCCCAGATACACACACCTGACCGTGGCGGCCAGGTGAGATACTGTAACCAGACCACAGAACCACCGGCACCGTCCGCCATACCGCCACGGTCCACCGCTGGCAGCGCCTCCCGTCCTGCCACCGCTGCTGAGGGGATCTGTTGTGGTCCGCCACCACCTCTCCCACCACCGCCACTTCTGCCGCTGCACCCCGGCTGAGGGGACACCTCTGTTGTGGTCGGCCACCACCCCGGCCACCACCGCCACCTCTGCCGCTGCTGCCGCTCCGGGCCTCTGTTGTAGTCGGCGGTGTTTATGCCGGAGGGGTCAGCCGGGCAGAGGCGTCGGCCGGTGACCGGCGGTCGTAGGCACGGTGGCCGTAGGCACGGCAGGAATCCGACGCCACCACCTCCCGCCGACTAATGAATTTAAATCGGGCCCGCTCGCCGGCGCCGCGCTGCAGGTGTTGACTCGGCGATCCTGTGTGAAATCGTGGTTTCATGGCGTCGCCCGCACCACGCTACACTTTCGCTGCGCGGTGCGGGAAGCCGGTGCGACGCATTCTCGGCGTTCTCACGCGAGTGTTGCCGTCGCGTCGCGTCGTCGCATGCCCGCCGGGGTAATGAGCTCCCCGAGCGGCACAGGCGCGATACGGTTTCATGGCGCGCGCAGCCAGGTCGCCGCCCTGCCAGGTGTGCTGCTGTTTCCTTACTGGCAGCATGAGAAGTTGACTGGTGAGATGGATACACTGGTTAGTATGTCCAGTCCAAGAGGGTAAAGGTTGTTAGTGAAACGTTGGTTTGAAAGGAGAAAAGGCTGCGTCAGGCGCAAAAGCGAACGGTGGAAATGTTCTCGACAAAATTATATATTATTTTAATTTGGTGGTAATATTTGTATATCAATTATTATTATTTGATATTTTGTTCCGGTCATCGCGAGACCCGTAATGATGTATCAACCACTTTACTAAGAACGTACTAAGAACCCCAATATTAGTCATTTTCACGATGGATTATTTTGCGCGAAATGTTTTAAAACATTTTAAAATGCTTTAAAATATTTTAGTAGTAGCCATTTTCACAGTGGACTAATTTGCAAAAAAAAAACGTTTTAACCCTCGCCCTACGGTCCCGTAGGGCGAGGGTCAAAACATTTCTCGCAAATTAGTTCATCGTGAAAACAGCTACTACTAAAACATTTTAAACATTTAAAATGTTTTAAAACATTTCGCGCAAAATAATCCATCGTGAAAATGGCTATTGTGCCACTCGAAAACGGCCATCATTCCTCAAAAAGCTTTAGGCTGACAAATCCGTGGAATCCATTTCGGTGTGCTGGCGCGCGTCAAGCGCCCACAGTCCCGGCATCTGACTCCGATCGCGGCCAATTTCGGACTGAAGTGCTGATCTGACAGGCTACAGTGGTGTTGGTCTCTGTGTGGAACGTGCCTGGCGAGCCAACAGTCCTCCGCGGCGTCCGCTGGACCGGGTGGACGGAGCGTGGAACTCTCCGGTAGGCTGACACGCCACGTTTCTGCTGCCGTCTGTTGGTGACAAATGAATCAGGATGCAACTGTCTTACGAGCTGTGTGATCCGGTGAAAAATGGACAGTGAATGTGACTTTTGAAACTGGAATCATCAAGATGTCTGCTGAAATCATGCAGCTTAGAGGGTTGAGATTTAAGTGTGTTCTAGTCTGAGGAAAGGCTGCATGTAAACTAAAGCTGTGTTGGAAATTACCTAATGATAAACACTTTTGGGCGACACTTGTGTCTCTGTGTGTTAGCATAATCCTAAATTTTCGGGTAAATTAGGCACAATCCTGCGCATGAGAATAACTAGCGAACGTTTGTACCATTTGAACTCTGTGAAATGCGTCCAAGGTAGCCCGTTTGAGCGTGTAAATGATCTGTTCACGCTGAATATCACAGCTGAGTTATCAAGTCGTTACCAGCTGAGCCGAGCTTTTACTCAGGCTTAAGGCAGTCTATAGCATAATCCCATTAACTTAGGCTTCAGCATGTCCAACATCAGAAGAGCCACCTTTCCTCTCTTTCCGGCGGCATGTGCATTGTACCGTGGTCATGTCGCTGTCCTGACGGGCTGCCAGTGTCAACCACATCAAAGCCGTGCGGTTCCTCCCGACACTGATCCCACTTCACTGTCATCTGCTATCGGCGATGAGAAAAAACTGCCGATGCCTCCAGACATCGGCACTTCCTGTGTGGTGTCGGCCGTCTGTTACTGCGCAGACGGGACATTTCCTGGGCGGCGGCAGCTGCAGCTGGATATTTTTTTCCATTTCCTTCGCTCCTCAGACGGCTGGGTCAGACGCGGTCGGCGCCATCCGGTGCTCCCTGTGGCAGGAGGAGCCGTCTCCAGCGGTGCTGTCCGCCGCCGTCCCATCCGGATCGTCGCGAAGGACCATTATTCCCGTCCGGATTCCAATCAAGGCGCACCGGCGCGCCGCGCGAACCACCAGAGAATCGGAGCGAAACGATCACCGAACTGGAGCGGACCCCTATCAGCGGCCGCGCAGCAGGGAAACCGACAGCCCCGCTCAGGCAGCTGTGACACTCTCTGAGCTGTGACACTCCTCGGGGCACTCTCTGATGTGCCCTCTTTTCTACGCTAAGGAAATTTGATTAAATTATTCCCGCAAAATATTTTATGTTTATAAATTTGTGGCACAATTCACCACACACGAACCATTTGCATATAGACCATGCACAGTGGTGGCGGAAGGTATTTTCGTATGGGGGCAAAGAAACCCAGGGAACCCCCTCGGTCAAAGGGCCGAAGGGGTCACGGTCAATGCCTCATTGCCTCATCCCCCCCCAACAAAATGGCGCGAAAAAGCATCTCCTCGGATTTAGAACACTATATTTTACAGGGCCTCTAAATGGCCGCAAAAAAACGTCGGACAGGCCCATGTCGAAGTCTCAGGTTTTCCGAGGGTCCCCTCAGGCTTAATGAGGGCCCCTCAAGCCGACTGAGGGATTTTTGTCGGCCTTAGAGGTCCTCTCAGGCTGGCTGGGGGCACATCGGGACAATCGGTAATTTTTTGGGAAAAAATAATACAAAAATCGAACTAATTTCTTGAAGAGTCTCTTCTGCAAATTTGTGGGTAGACAATAATGTGTTTGCCCCTAATACTTCTTAAGTAGGGGCAGCTACCTCCCCCGTTACCCACCCTCCCCCCTCTTCCCACCGACCTCTGGCCACACAACATACGTGCACAGAAATACCAGACAACGTTTTCAACGTTTTTGCCACTTTTCAACTCTCAGCACTACATGAACTGGGCGGTGATTGGCGTCACTCACAGCGCGTGATTGGGGGAAGCGCGTGAGCTTCAAAACGACGCATCATCGCCGTTCAGCGCGGGGGGCGAAATGCAGCGCGGTTTTTGCGCCGGTACTGCCGCCGTGTCGGTTAATGCGCCGCTTGAGTCGGACATGACGGTTGAAACGGGTACCGGCGACAAGGCGCTTTGCGCAACGGGCCAGCCGGCCGGCAGAGGCTGGAATGGAGTGGAGGAGTAGCTTTACCGGGCATGTGGGCGTCAGACGTCTGGTAGGGGTTTAGGGAGGGATCTATTATGTGTAGGAAGAGGTCACCATATTATGAGGATCTGAGGTGTTTTGAGTTGCGCTGGTGGGATTCTGGGGGGAGGGAGGTGCGCTGGAGGTGGCAATGAACCGGTGTATAGGAGGGTACGGAGCCCGTTATGAGGGAGGGCGGACACGTGGCTGCCCCAGCCGCTGATTATGCTGATCTGTCACGTCTGCTGGCCACTGCTGGGGTCGGGGAGCCGCTACGTGCCGTCTGGGAGCAGCCGACTGCCGCGTCAGTCAGAACTTATCTCACCCGGCCCCCGTCACAGCCGGGGACGGCCGCTTGGTAACGGCGAACCCTCCACAGCGTTCTCCCGGCCCACACAGCGCCCATTAGCGTCGACACTATACCAACCCGCAGGGGAAGTCGGACGATCACCGACAAAATAACACCCACATCGAAGTCCGAGGCCGGCTTCTGCATAATCTGCGGCTGACCTGCCGTCAGAAATAACCATAATTGCTCGGCGGAGCCGGGCGGTCATCAGCCGGGGGCGGCTCCGTCCAGCCATCCTAGCCTGTGTGTTCTCTCTGACAGCTAACCACGCCGGCCTGTCGCCGCCGGCGGTGATCGAGCGATCAGCGGCGATAGGCTGCGTCGCCGGCGGCCTCATCGCCGCGTCTTCTCCGCACCGATCGCTCATGGCAGGTCAATTAATCTCCATATCGTGTGGTATTTGTCAGAATTCCGCGGTGGCTCCCGGCGCCGCGCCGCGCACCCAGGTGGTGCGGCTCAGATGGATGCGTGGGTGCTGCGTACAGCTACATGGAGTCAAAGGCGGGTGCTGAATAACCATGGACGCCCCGGTGCCCGCACATCTGGTCAGCGGTCAGCGGTCAGTGGACAGTGGTCAGCGGTCAGTGGACAGTGGACAGTGGTCAGTGGTCAGTGGTCAGTGGTCAGTGGTCTGTGGTTTTTGTATACATAAGTCGTTGGTCTGCCGGCAACCGCGACGGTCAGACCACCCGGCGCTGCCCTAATTGCATTTGGCCAGTGTTTGAAAGTGGCAGCGGCGCGGCGTCCGTGTGAAGAGCGGCATGTGTTAAATATGCGGGCTCGTCCCCGACGGCTGCGTTCCCTCACTTTCCATCGCACCAGCGCCATGTCCCACGCGGGCAAAAAGCGTCCCACGCCGGGTGGACTCGGTGCGAATCCAGACAGATGGCGAAATCGTGCCATTGTGCCGGGCGGACCGCTGGCTGAGCCGACGGGACAGCTCCGGGACGCGACAGGGCAGAGCGGGCTGCACTCTCCGTCCGCCTGATTAGCCGGGCCGCGCAGCAATTTTCTGGCGACGACCCGTCCATTCAGCGCCTCTCAGTTTCCACGAGCAGCCCGGCCCTCCACAGCCAGCCTTAATAGCTTCACAAGCTACTTCAACATCCCCCGCCACTCTGCTCTACTCCCTGTGGCGTTTTTAGCGCTGCGGAACACACTCAACGCTCGGCGGCTTTTAGCAAATGGCCATTACGGGAGGAGATGCGACCCACTCCGGATATACAGGGCTGAGTCACGTGGTCTGGGGAGGGCTCTCCCAGTTAAGTCACATGGTTTGGAGTGGAACTCCGGGCGCGCTAGCGAATTCTGACAATATATATCAGCCTGGTTGCATTGTCTATCGAGAAGGTCCTTAGACCCATATAGGTCACCCGGAGAGGGTAGCTGCTGCTTGATAGCCTCAATGTGCTAAAGCGCCCCCCCCCCAAAAAAAAAAAACAATCACACACAGGGTCGCTGCTGGTCAGGACAAGCGTGGTAACCTGACCAGACCCTCTTCGTTCATCAGCCCGGGGACTCTTCGTTCATCAGCCCGGGGACATTTGCGCTGTTCATTAGCCAATGGCTTCCTCGAGAAATAATCGGCTGTCGATTTATCCTGCAAGAAATAATTAGCTGTCGATGACTGCCGTCACGGACGGCTCACAAACGATAAAAACGCCACCATACCGACCGGGCAGCACCGTGCTTCAGTTGCGACGTCGGTGGAGTTCCCTGCGGTTGGAATCGTTTCAGAGTTCGGCTGGGAATTCAACTTTTTTGTGACTGCGGGATTATAATTAATTGCGTCGACTGAAGTTTTAATTTTCTGAAATTAAACTCTATTTCTCATCCTTTCGATCATGTCATGGTTAAATGGGTTGGATTAAAACATTTAAACATAGTTAGCGGCAGCTCGACAACGTGTGACGCTGCGCTAGCTGGACGCCTTTCTGCCGGTCATTTTCGGCCGAGGACAACAGTCGTGCGTCCGCCGTGTTCGACTGTTTGTTTTTCCAGAGCCCCGCTGCTTCCAGTCGCGGCTGGGTTCCCATAATGCCGATCGCCCGGCGATAGACTGTGTTTTTCGCAGCGCGTCCGGAATCTATGCACGGAATCTGCGTGTTCCCTTGTCGGGACTCCTCGCAGGGTGCCCTCCTTGTCCCCGCCGTCCGCCGGCTCCTCGGCTACCCGGTGGGCGACCCAGTGCTCCCGCTGGGTCGCGGAGGGTGGGCGGGGAGTTGTGGACCGGAGTATGCACCGGACGTGACCGTTGTTTGCTCGGTGGCCGCCGTCCGACAGTCGGCCGACACGCATTGTCGCCGGTCGGCGGTCCTGTGTCTGTTTGTCTTTCACGCGCCGCGAGCGGCGCGCCGCTCGGTCCGCCGGAATATCTCATTACCGGTCCTAACCGGACCAGTGCCTGTCGGAGGTAGTCGGAGGTCACAGGACGGTCGGTAGCGGCGCCAGAGCCGACCCACTCTCCCTCCTGATATCCCCTGCTCTGATCGCTCCAGTCCTGCTCTGATCGCTTCAGCCCTCCTCTGATCACGTCAGCCCTCCTCTGATCACGTCAGCCCTCCTCTGATCACGTCAGCCCTCCTCTGATCACGTCAGCCCTCCTCTGATCACGTCAGCCCTCCTCTGATCACGTCATCCCTCCTCTGATCACGTCAGCCCTCCTCGCGCCGTCGGCCGCCCGCTGTCTGCCGCCCGCCCGCAGCTCGTCGTTGTTCTGGTGTTACCGTCGTGTGCGGGCCGGCCGGAGTCGCAGTCTCCGCAGTCGACTGCCGCCGCGCTGCCACGCCGTCCGCTCCGGTTTGTTGGGGCGTGGCGGTTGTGGCGAGCTCCGCCGTTCAGAGTGCGGCATTTGTGCCGCTCTGCCGTCCCGAGTGCGGCGCTTGTGGCGCTCTGCCGTCCCGAGCGCGGCGTTTGTGGCGCTCTGCCGTCCCGAGCGCGCCGTCATTGAATCCGATGAGAAACGGCGTCGGAGCGACTGAGTCTGCTCATTACTGAGCGGGACCGTGGCCGACCGGCGGCGCTCTCCGCCGACCAACACTAACGCTAATTAGCCTATTCAAATTACATCCTGTGCGCTCCGGAGCAGCCGGCTCGTCGCCTTCCCGGCTGGTTAGACAAAGTCGCCGTCGTAAGAGGCAGGCACGCCAGCTGCGGCTGCCGTGATGACCTATATATGGGTGGCGTGTGGTTATCTGTGTAGGCTTACGACATGCGCCGTCCTTATACGTGGCGTGTTACTGAGTGTGAACCTGTTCGCGTGGTGTAGACGCTTGTTAGTGAGAGGGTGTGGTGCTAAGATGACCTCATGGTTTGGTGCTGGTACCAGGTGAGCCGCCAATTTAAGACAGGTGGTCATTGTTATAGCGGTTGTGGAATGCGGGGTTTTGTGTTTATCGTAGCAAGTCATCCCACGCAACATCGTCTGTCTGTGTATTGACGCTTGTCCTTGTGCCGGGAAGGACATACGATGTCGTATAAACTGCCATTTGAAGCACGGCATAGTGCCTTACGTAAGCAATGATGTCATCTCGTGTCATCCACAATAGAAATGATCGGGTGTTGTCTTCTCAACTGCCACTCACATGGCGATAAACTCCAAAAACAGCGGCCAATTCAATAGCCATTTGTCAGCGTATTAACGCTAGGTATTATTGAAATCCCATTTGAAGATTCTGAAGCTGCTTGAAGCTATTTCCATTTCAGTCCACCCTGCTATAATTTCAGATATTTTCGACTAAGATTTCCTTTTCTCCGTCAGACCTCAGCTGAGGAATCGCCCCGCACCGCCCTCCTTCGCGATTCCGCCCGGCGCCGGCGGCGGTCTCCGACTCAGTCGTTTTTGTCTCCTCTCATCTGCATAGCGCCCGGTCGCTGGACTGCTGGCTGATAGGGCGCGCGTGGCGGCGCGCGCTGGCCCGCTCCTAATTAGCCGTTTAATTAGCCTCACAGTCGAGATACGCGTGTGGACGTGCGCCGACAGCGGGCCTGGCACGCTGGACGCGTGACGCCGTGTCTGCTGCTGGCTCAGGTCTGGCCGTGTTGTCCTCTGGCTGCTGGCGAAGGCTGTGTGGCCGGGCTGTGGCCCGCTGGAAGTGTCAGCTGGAGTAAGGCACTGCAGGGGGGAGTGGACAGGGAATGGGCGTCGTTGCACACTCGGCTGGGAAAAGTCAGGGGACGGAGGGAGGAGCTGGCTCGGCTGGGAAAAGTTGGCTCCAGGGATCGGAGGGAGGGGCAGACTCGGCTGGGAAAAGTTGGCTGCAAGGATCGGAGGTAGGGAAGCAGGGGGCAGCCGGCGGTCGAGCACTAACGAGCGGACCAGGTGGGGTAGGCGTGCCGGGAAATTGGCCATATATCTTTGGTTTTGGTTTGATATTGTGGTATCAGGCAACTATTGTGATTTGCTGTTCCCAGGTAATGAGTCAAACCTGGTAGTTTGGAATTTTTACGGGTGTTGAGTGGAGTGGGAATCATTTTTGTCGACTGATTATATGACTCGACTGTGACACATCCGTTACAAAAGTGCTGTTTCCTTGCAAAGGGTCATTAAGTCAGTCTCAGTGCATTGTAAAGCCAGTAGATAACGGTCACAGAAGAAGAGATGAGAAGGATGTCCTTCTAGTGTGATTAACTGTATAATCTTCTGGCGCCTAATTGCATTTAGCGCAATCCGTGTTTTCTCTTCTCATCATAAGCTAAGATAGCTGCTAATGACACACTTTCCATTGTGATGAATATATAATTGGTTTTATACAAAAAAAAGGTTGTCTGCTCTTTTCAGTCTCAACACAAATTTCACAATTGTCACATTAAGAAAGTACCTTAGGCCTAAGATCCCCCCTTAGATTGTGAACTTCTCATTCTCTTTGATCTTCGGTTTTCATATGAACGCAAAAGTGAGTGCTGAGTGCTATATTTATTTAGCGTTTGCTTTCATCGATCAAAGCCAAGCCATTTGCTTCAAAGGAGCGATTCCACATTTCCCTCACACCTGAGATTCATGATTGCCTATCTTTCAACAAGGCTGTTGAATTCCCTAAATCGGAGGATCAAAGCAACCCAATCAGGCGCATCGGCCGTCGTCTGATCTTTGCGCCCGAACCTATCACTCACTTCTCTCCTCGTGTCATTTATGTGGCCAGCGAACCGCACTCTTCACTTTGTTTGAGGCCTGTGACACGGTGCCAATTATTACGACCCATTAGCTTCACCGTCCGATAACGTCAGCGGAGCGGCTCCCGGGCCAGTGACGTCAGCGGTGCTGTCTCTGACGTCATTGCTGCTTCGTGTAGTGCCGCCTCTCTGGAGCAGTTTATCCAGGTGCAAACGATCCCCAGTGACTTTTGTGTCCGGCCCGGGTGCAGTTTGCCCTGCGAATGCCGTCCAGGTGGAAACATTCTCCGATTCACACGCGCCCTTCAATTGCCACTTGCCAGGCGTGGAACAACAATCCGGTGCGATGGGGGGTGATTCCGGTGAATTTCTCGGTCAGGGATGTTTCTATTTGCTGCTGTATATTGCCCTGGCGCACTCCTCCTGCCAGATGGAGGTCACGACGGCATTCTGTGGCAAGGTAAACATTGAAACAGACGGCCTGTTCCAAGGCGGCGGGGTCGAGCCGCGTTGTTTTCTCGTCACGGCGTGGCTGTGAGCCTCCTCATCACGAGCGGCATTGTTGAACCCGCCCCGTACCGCGTACGGCTCACATTCTGTGCATCTTTGTTAGCCGGAGCCCTATTACAGTGTGGGTTATTGTGGCTCGTGTTAATACCGGTGATTTGTGGCCGGCTCCCCGGCGCTCCTCGCCTGGCTGCTCCGGCTTTCTAAATGCGGTGCGTCTCGAGAAAATGGATTGTTATGGTGGTTTCACGTTCAAGCGGCTAGCTGACGTCCTATGGGCCCGTATCTCACAGTTTAGGGCGATTTGCCATAAACCGTGTCGGTGCTTCGCTTTCGGCTTCGATTGATTCGTCCCCCGCCTCGGCGAAGACTAACAACGGTCTGCCGGGCCAAATCCTGTCATAATATTTGAAATGGCTCGCCGTGAAAAGGCGGATGAAAAGCCCCGACGAGAGCCAATCATTTGCCAACTCTGATGATGTGCCAATGCCATCTGTCCGCACGACGGGCTGAAATTTCATCCGGAGGTGGCGCAGTGTTCCTCCAGCACCGTGGCAGTGTTCTGCCAGCACCGTGGGAGGGGAGCACCTTTAGCTGACGGGCGGCGACGCGGCACGTGAAAGCCGCCTGGTCGGGGCCCGTGGGCTCGGTCCGGCCCGGCACCAGCGGCTCAATCAGAGAGCTCTGGGCAGACGCCGCTGGTGCCGCGCCATTCAGCTGTCTGAGAGGCATTCGGGACGGCTGTCCGCCCCTCCCATTCCATCCGGCGGATGATCAGTTAGAGGCGGCCCAGCTACCGACCCGCCCGAACCAGACAGCCAGACAGTCAGACAGCAGCTAGCCAGGCCAGACAGCCAGACAGCTGCCCAGACGAGACATAGCAGACAGATGCCCAGACGAGACTAGCAGACAGTTTCCCAGGCCAGATAGCCAGACAGCTGCGCAGACGAGACTAGCAGACAGCTGAGAGCGGCCACCCTCCTATCCTGGCTGGCAACGATGGCTTGCAAACCGCGACTCTCGCATGGGTCCGTATAAACTGTGTATGCCTGTCTGGTTTCCGTGGTCCAGACAGGGTTGCTTCTGGACAGCGCTCGCCACGCCCACGCCACACGTGTCCTCGGCGCACGCTCGGTCTCTGCTCTCCTGGCACCTGGCCTCCGTCGCGCCGGTGCGGCTGACAAGCTCGCGCGGACGACTACCGACACTCGTCTGTCCGACCACCCACCCCGTCCTCGCTCCGCTCTCTCCCCGTCACCCGTCACCCGTCACCCGTCACCCGTCACCCGTCACCCGTCACCCGTCACCCGTCGTCCGGCAGCCCCCAGTGGCCGCAGCTGACGCGATCTAACCGCAATCGGTATGATAATGTCCTGCAGGGGGTACGCACAATGCCGGCCCCCTGATGGTATCTGT
This sequence comes from Semibalanus balanoides, assembly GCA_014673585.1. Classification (NCBI taxonomy): domain Eukaryota; kingdom Metazoa; phylum Arthropoda; class Thecostraca; order Balanomorpha; family Balanidae; genus Semibalanus; species Semibalanus balanoides. Next base: position 176,685 of record VOPJ01015896.1, on the reverse strand, counting down.
CGGGGGCGGGCCAGCCACGGCTCCAGACAATGGTGACAGCGGAATGACTGTGATGGTATGCACGTCACCTTGCACCGCGTGAACTTTGAACTGACGTTGGAATTGGGATGTCCATACGAAGGAGTCTGCTGTGAGATAGTGATTGTGGTACCGCTTTAGATGCCGATACTACACGTGAGTCATTGTTTCTCTTGTTGCTATATTTACCCATTTTTCTCACGGTCCGTCGCTGAACTGTGTGAAAAGCTGTGTTTCCTAGATTAACAACCTCCTTTCACTTTCCACTGAAGCACTTCTGTCCACTTTGCTTTATTCAGTGGCCATCAATGATTCGGAATATTCTCGCTGCGACATCCATTACGGAGCAGTCAGTGATAATGACACTCTCCATGGGGCATTCATCAGCCAGTAGATGGTCTGGCGCAACGCAATAAATCTGCGGCTGCTCATCTAGGAAGGTCTCAGTATCATGCTCAACACGTTCATAAAGCATGTCGAATGACGTGCTATTTTCCGGTTACACGTCTAACCCAGTAATAGGCCCTCAGCTCGGTCAGTCGACACCACTACGGAGCGCTGACAGAGCCATTTCGCCGGCGGCCGTAACCCGACCCAAAGGCCGCTGGAACGTCCCAGCCATCAATCCCGCCGTGATGTTCACGATCGTGCATACAGCGCTGTCTTCATGCATCGAGACCCGGTCATCTTCCATTACACAATCAAGCCACTTGGCCTCTGGCCCGATGCATTTAGAGCGTACTTTGCACTTATACAATGGACATTATACATGGGCCAGACGTGGCATGGCGCTCTCTCTACGCCGGCGCGTGCTCCCCAGGAGATCAGGCCGGGGGCGGGGGGGTTGATCGGTGTTGGTTCGTCCCCTCTGTCACGCCGCGTGCCTCACCATCGGCCGGCGATCCACCCTGGCTCGCTCCCCGGCCCATCAGAGGCAGGCGTGGCCGCCAATTGGAGCGGGTGGCCCGGGCCACGACCGTCTCATTATCTCCTGCACGGAGGCGGCGCGCGCAGATTAGACAACAAAGAGGCCGCTAATCACACGCGCTGTCCCTCGAATTTAATAACGGCCTCTCCGGGCAGGGGTGACACCGGCCGATGGATGGTGCCGGCGAACAACGGAGCCACCGCCGCCGCTGTCGGACCGCGCATCAGGAGCCGCCCGTCTCCCCACCGCCCCACATAAGGATAAATCGGTGTTTTGGTGGCCATAAATACTTTTTCTGGAAAAATGTGATGTCGGGCTCAGTTTTGACGGATTCAAAAAAAATATAAACACCATTCGATAGGCAATCTAACTCGTGGTCTATTCTGAGATAAAACGAGTATTAGAAAATCAGAGCTCACTGGGAGTTATAAAATGAGGAGGCATTATTCGTCTATGGCTCCGTGACGTAGCAATACGTGACATCCTACAAATGCGTTCGAATATAGGACGGATACGCTATTTTGTATTGAAAAATATAATGAATATAGTATTTTCATTGAAAGTCGAAACATTGGTTGTAGAGTGGCAGATGCAGCAAGTATAAAGAGAGCATCCACAGATTGATTATTTTGCTCCAGCGTTGAATGCCATTACCAAAAATCACATTTTAGAGACCGTGGGATGAATTTTTATCAACACCACCTGAGTTAGGTAAAAGTACCTTTACATCTCTCCCATGCATTACATGCAACATTGCACAATTGTTAGCAGTTAACGCATCGCCATTGCGTTAACTGACGCATAACCGCAGGGGCGAGTCAAACTGAAAGTATAGCCTGTCTTAGGTTACAAATGTTGGCCAAGTAAAGTAAAATCTATCAAGGAACTGTTTTAAAAGGAATAAATACAACCAAATCCTTCACAAGCAACATGATAATATTTGCCCATATTATCAGTAAATATATTCATCCGAAAAGAAAAAGCTAAAACCACTTTTGTCCACAAAGGAAAAAACGCCCTCAGCGCGTCATTACCCAAGCCCACCAAAAGTTTACTCTCGTTTCGAAAACTTGGTATCTGTCACCAGCATCCAGCGACACGACATGATTGAATATAGTTCTAATTACCTTATATCCAGTTTTTGCAGTAGTTAGTCTTCGAAACTCAGGGCTCGGAATGTCTGTTGCATATCCTCATCCTGTATTTATTTACCCCTCTGGCGCTCCTCTATGTATATTCATATTACCGTTGATACTTAGACTGCGTATCTTATTTCCCACTTTTGCTGCACGAGTTAAACAAAAAATGGCGACTCTAGCTGCGGACGGTATGTGAGAAAAGAGCGGGTCTTACCCCCTCCCCACTGCGAATTGATAACATGTTTTCAACATATATTCATAATACAAAATTTAGAAGAACAAGCGCGTTTTCTTTTGGGAATGCTTGGCAATGTAGGTACGGACAACTATTACGCAAAGTAAATAATTTGAACCAGAAGTGTACTGGGGTCACCACAAGCCAACAATCAAAATATCAGGAGATGTCAAGGTCAAGGTCACTTAAAGTCACGTCGTATAATCTTGAAACAAAATGCCCGTATCGCACCAGTCAGCTTTCAAAGTTTTGTACTGTTTTAGTCGATTCACATATATCAATTTGGTCTCTTTGTATGTCCCTCTGCAGCGTGGCTTCGAATAAATGCCTGAGGCTATAACTGGAAACCGCTATTCAGATCAGGATAATTTTCATAGAACTGAATTCGGGGCCCACGATAACCCCATTAACCAGTTTTGAATAAAGAGCGAGCGATAAGAGTGTTTCCACTAAAGGGGCCGCGTCGAAAAAATTGCCCTTATGTCATTCGAGGCAAAAATGAAGGTACAAACTGAGGTAAAAACCTTCCTGGAGCTCTCCGTCGCAAGTGAAAGCAAACAAATTGTATATCATCTGAAAGGATATGTCATGAGGAAGAACTAGGAGCGTCACTGTTGGTGCACGTGGTGCCAATTTTCTGCCGCCCTATTATTATAGATGATACGGAGCGTCACCACTTATAAAATATGCATGATATTAAACATGCTGTCAAATGTCAGGGAAAACTTAGAACCTTAATTTAAGTATCAGCACCGTTGTCGAAAACCCATTACCTTTTCTAGAAGTAAGATATCTGGATAAAACGCTCTGTAGCGAGTAAGGACTATTAATATCGACCTATTTTCAAAAGCAAAATGTCGCATCCCGAAGACACGGATCGACAGACGCTGTTCAGGCGCTTAACGAGTCTTTCCCTATTACGAATTTAATATTTTTCAACGTTTCTAGGCTAATTGGACATTTTTCTATCATATTAGATGTTCAAAAATATAAATCGGTGAAAGTGAAATTTGGCACTTATGGCCACCCATAATACCGATTTATCCTTATGTGCGGTGGTCTGACACCTATCAGCTAACAGCGACATTAAAACGTTCTCGTGTCCGCCACTGTCCAAGCCATGTCCACCCACTGTCAGCCACGGTCCAGGGCCCTGTCCCAGCCTCTGTCCGGCCCACTGTCCTTGCCTCTGTCCGGCCACTGTCGGCACTGTTGTCTGGAGGCTTAACCCCGCTACCGACCGGCGCAGACAATAAATAAATTACTGCCCGCTGCGGGGGATGACATGGGCCGTGTCGGCCGCCGCTGGCGTTCTGCGGCGGGACGCCTTGATCTGTGGACGGCAGCGCTCAGCGGGGACCCGCGGCCCGGTACCGGCCGGCCGGCGGTGGCGGCCGGCGGGGGATTTTATTTGTGCCACCGGCCTGTCGTCGGGAGCGACGGAGCTGGTTTATGGCGGACGGTCCGGCGGCCGGCTCGTGATCAAAGGACGCCAGCCTATTCATTACGGCCGGAGATTTACGATGCGCAGTGAGTCGCGTACCAAAGGGCGCCCAGGTGGAAAGCTATGCGCGCTGGCCGCCACCATAAAGCCAGGTGAAGTACGAATGCGCGTCCGGAGATTCACCGGCTTAGGCATTCAGGTGACATGCGTCGACATGTGTCGCGAGTTTTTTCACGCCAAGAAAAACTTCCTGACGTTAACCCCGCCGTGGTTCGTTGGGTTTGTTGAATTATAACGCATGAGACGCGCTCTATTAATTTCCGCTTTTGGCGTTTTATTGCCCTTCTGGCGGCCGAAATGGCGCCTTGATGTGCCGAAGCTGAAGCGGTTTCGAGCGCGTTATGGCAGCACCACTCCACAAACGGTACCGCGGCTTTCCAGCTGCGACGCTCGACGCCAGCTGAGGTGGCGCGATGTGGCCTCATTTATGGCCATTGTGGGTGACCTCCGCGATAAAGGAGGCCCTCGTGACGCAATGAGCGGTCACCAGGACAGACTCGTGACTAGCCCTTCACCGAGAGGGTTCACAGCGGCGCCGAAACAGCTTCTGCACCCGGCGAACCCCGACCACCCCCTGGGCTGCTGAAAAGCAGAGCCGTAAATTAAACAGTGGCAGGAAATAATTCCCACCAATAACTCCGCATCGCGCCAGCGAACGCAACGAGATCCGGGAATTACGAAATCGGCGCAGCTAAATCGCGTCCATCGTCCGCCGTCCCGTGACTGATGGCTGCTCTCGGAACGCGCAGTTCCGTAACTGATGACTGCTCCGACTGCCGGGTCGCCGCCAGGTCAACGGCCGGTGCCCGGGGGCGTTACCGTGACAACCGACCCGCGAGCCGGCCTCAGTGGGGCTCTCATTAGCGGAATGGGTATGTTTTAACCGTGGCCGCATCGACCACCGAGAGAGGGCGGGTTCGTTCCGGTTCAGTCGGCGGTCGGCGGCTGCGAACCGGTCACCACAGCCATAACGAGGCTGTTTCGGGCCGTCCTGGGCCGGACCGACCCGACCCGGCCCGAACCCGGCCCGGCCTGGTCTGACCGCGGTGAACGCTGTGTTGGACGGGCGGCCGGACAACGGTACCGGGGGCAGCGAGGCGTCTCGCTTCAACAATGTCACCACGCTGTTGAGGTGACGCACCTCACGCTCCAGAATCGGCCGGTCACGACCTGGCCCCGGTGTGAAGCTCCAGGCTGGAAGTTTCGTGGTTTGGCTCCGGTGTCAGGCCTCGTGGTTTGGTGTCGGTGTGAGGCGTCAGACAGACCTCCGGCGGCAGGGTACTCTGATCTCATATTCGATTTCCTGTGGCATGATCGATGCTTCACTAAGTTCAATTAACCTCTTAACCCCATATCCATATATATGCTTCTTAACTGTGCGCCAAATTGGCTGCGCACATTGTGTTACTGTATTGCACTTCATGCTGCTATTTGCCATTATACACTCAGTTTTGCCTCTGTGCGCCGTGTGTTGTTGGGTTCGTTCACTCTTGGACGGTTAACCGATCCCCCTCCACCGCGACACAGTGACAGCAGAGCCGAGTGGCTTAATCTGCCGCAGACGAGAGGCAAAGAGGCGGAGAGACGCGTCCTTGGGACCTGCCTAACGAATTTGCAGCTACTTTGAGCGTGAGCGGACCAGACGTAACACGGGTGAGACTGCGCCGACGATGCAGTTCGTCAAACAGTTATATTATGGTTTATACTGCTTGCGTAAGACATTTCATCAGTTTTGCCGTCTTTAATCGATTATTCCAGTCACTCAGCACTTCGTATTCAGAAACGGACGATACCACTGTCTTTTATTACTCACACGGTGGCCTAATGTAACTGATCGGGGGAGATTAAGCAGGATGTCAGCTTACCTACAAGGCGTGCGTCCTCGCTCCCAAATTACCCGTCCTTTCTACGCTGAAAGGGACTGCGCAACTGCGTTTCGTCAACCGCTCCGTCTTCTCATCTCGTGCTTAGCTCGTCGTTGTCCTGAGATAGCATTGCGAGATGGAACCGGGCCCAAGATTTACGGGTGTAAATCTGCCTATAGAAAAAATGTAAAGAAATTAACCGGGGTTTGGTTAGATAATCTGGGCACGACAAAATTGCGTTGCAAAAATGGTCATGCGATATACTGGTGATAAGCAAGTAAATTAACATTGCGCACATTATAATGACTTCAAACTTCCGTGAAATGTAGTTTTGGAGGACATTAACATTCAAAACGTCTCATTGGAAATATTTTCCAACTTAATAAATATTGTTTTTTTCTTTATTCTTCAAAACCTTTTATCTTCCTAAAGCTCGCTCGAAGCTCTCGGGGCCGTAACTTCGGCTATCATACCCCACAAAACATCTGGCCGTGTTTTCGGCCGGGACGCTGTGTGGCCGTTTGCCCATAAATGACATCATTACCCAGGAACAAACGACGATCAACGGCGAAGAGAGCGTTCCCCAAAAACAAGGCTTCTTCCTGCCTTAGACCACACCTTCACCTTCCGCACACCAACCAATCATTGTTTTACCGCGGTTGTTCCCGGCCGTACGCTCACCGGATAATCGCATTGATGCCCCGTAATGAATGTTGATTGATTGAATTATGCGCGCATTACGGCGCGNATCGATGCTTCACTAAGTTCAATTAACCTCTTAACCCCATATCCATATATATGCTTCTTAACTGTGCGCCATTGGCTGCGCGTGCGCATGTCACTTGTGCTGCGCACACTGTGCTTCGCACATAGTGTTACTGTATTGCACTTCATGCTTGCTACTTTGCCATTATACACTCAGTTGTTGCCTCTTGTGCGCCGTGTGTTGTTTGGGTTCCGTTCCACTCTTGGACGGTTAACCGATCCCCCCTCCACCTCCCCCGCGACACAGTGACAGCAGAGCCGAGTGGCTTAATCTGCCGCAGACGAGAAGGCAAAGAGGCGGAGAGACGCGTCCTTGGGACCTGCCTAACGAATTTGCAGCTACTTTGTGCGTGAGCGGACCAGACGTAACACGGGTGAGACTGCGCCGACGATGCAGTTCGTCAAACAGTTATATTGTGGTTTATACTGCTTGCGTAAGACATTTCATCAGTTTTGCCGTCTTGTAATCGATTATTCCAGTCACTCAGCACTTCGTATTCAGAAACGGACGATACCACTGTCTTTTATTACTCACACGGTGGCCTAATGTAACTGATCGGGGGAGATTAAGCAGGATGTCAGCTTACCTACAAGGCGTGCGTCCTCGCTCCCAAATTACCCGTCCTTTCTACGCTGAAAGGGACTGCGCAACTGCGTTTCGTCAACCGCTCCGTCTTCTCATCTCGTGCTTAGCTCGTCGTTGTCCTGAGATAGCATTGCGAGATGGAACCGGGCCCAAGATTTACGGGTGTAAATCTGCCTATAGAAAAAATGTAAAGAAATTAACCGGGGTTTGGTTAGATAATCCAGGGCACGACAAAATTGCGTTGCAAAAATGGTCATGCGATATACTGGTGATAAGCAAGTAAATTAACATTTTGCACATTATTAATGACTTCAAACTTCCGTGAAATGTAGTTTTGGAGGACATTAACATTCAAAACGTCTCATTGGAAATATTTTCCAACTTAATAACCTTGTTGTTTTTCTTTATTCTTCAAAACCTTTTATCTTCCTAAAGCTCGCTCGAAGCTCTCGGGGCCGTAACTTCGGCTATCATACCCCACAAAACATCTGGCCGGTGTTTTCGGCCGGGACGCTGTGTGGCCGTTTGCCCATAAATGACATCATTACCCAGGAACAAACGACGATCAACGGCGAAAGAGAGCGTTCCCCAAAAACAAGGCTCTTCCTGCCTTAGACCACACTTCTCACCTTCCGCACACCAACCAATCATTGTTTTACCGCGGTTGTTCCCGGCCGTACGCTCACCGGATAATCGCATTGATGCCCCGTAATGAATGTTGATTGATTGAATTATGCGCGCATTACGGCGCGGCGATGCGTGGTTTTTGCGGTGCGGTGGGTCCGCCGTGACCTGGTCCGACCCCTGCAGAGCGGGAAGGCGCCGCCGGTTTTTCGGACCGCCCGGCCAGCCCGCCGCCGTGGCTGAATACCGCCGAGGGACGGGACGTGGACGGGACCGGCCGGCCGGGTGGGCGCCATACACCGCTGGTCATGTGTTAAATGGCAGCGCTGCGGTCGATTTGGTCGATTTTTCCGCTGTCACATTGCTGTGAAATATTGCCGTTATGAAGACACAGAGGACCGCTTGGGTGATTTAGCGCTGCGCATCAAAGATGCTGTTCTGTCTTTTGAGCGTATGATTTATCGCTGTGCTTTCAAAAGCATGCCTGAAGAATCAGTGGTGCGTTAGACTCCTGGTAATGAAATAGGCGAATAAGTGGCTGGTTTTATGGTTGTTCGCTCTAACTCATGTCTCATACGGCATACCACTGAATCGGCACAATTAACGCACCCTTCATTGGTCATGAAACGCTCTTCTCCCATTGAATTCACTGCATTCAGGTGTTGAATAAGATCCGAACCTGGCAACAAGCTGATGATATTCCCAAGAGCGCCATCGGACTCAGGACTCGGGACTCGTACCCTGCGTTGAGTGTGAGCCTGCTGACTATGGATCACTCCAGTTCGCGGCGAAACTCGCCCCACGGCTTCCTAAAAGCAGAGCTTTTTTCTGCATCGATTTGAGGCGGTTGGGCCGCGTTTTTGCGAGTTTGCCGGGTCACAATTGCACATAATTTGGCAAAAATGCCTGGACTTTGTACCTGCATCTCCAATCAACGACTGAGCGGTCGTCCCCCCTGGGCGAAAAGTGAAACTGTATTTGCCGTTTTTTTCTTTCTTGTCTTTTAGCGTTTCTCCTCACGCGCTCGCGCAGGAATCAAATCAGCTGTTCAATCGGCCAGTTTGCAAGTGAAGCGCAGTCCGCGGCGCCCGGGGCTCCCTCAGCTACAAACCGTCCCCAGGCGCCTGCCGAATTTAGCGCCATCTATCGACAGTCGGCGCTGTTCCTCAGTTGGGCGGCCGGCGGGCGCCGAATTGGATCAGTAGCCAGGGGTGCGGGGCGGACGGCCGAGTTGTCGGGAGTGACTGGCGGCTCCACTTATCACTATTATCTTGTCACCGCTCGATTGGTGGGGTTGGCGCCCAAAAAACAGGGGCGGCACGTCCAGCGCGGGCGGCGCGGCTGACGCCACCCGCTGGAGATGTGACGACGCCGGCGGCCCCAGCTTTTGATTGTCCCCGCTGCTGGCCTCGCTGCGCCTTTGTCCGACTGAGGTTCAGGGCCGGAGCCCGGCCGTCCGGTAACGACTTTGATCAAGCGCTGACACTCCCCGCGCTGAACCCAGTGGGCACCGCGGCTGAGGTTGTCGTGTTGCCCGCCAGATCGTGATGTCGGCCACCCCGGACCCATGACCTGGCTTTCGGCGGCGTCCACGAACCGCCCGACCCACAACTCCATATGCCACGGCTGTCACAGCAGGGATAGATCGAATTATTTCGTAAACGGCCGCCTCGCTGATTGGATTCCATCAGTCGTGTCCGCCCACGGTATTGCCCAAAGATGATGTCTCCGTTTTGACGTTCGATTGCTGCCCGCGCCCAGTCCCCGGGTGCTTTCTCTGAGCTGTCTGTCTGTGCCTGTTCACATATATTTGGCGGCGTGACGGGCGGGAGGGACCAGCAGCTCCTTATGGGGCTCGGAGAAACCGTCAGCACCGCGCGTGTCGACGGGAACTGTGCGCCCCGCTGATGAGATCGGCCCACCCGGCTGCCCTGCCGTCACACACTGCCGCGCGTCACGTCACGCGGGCGTGACGTCACGTGACGCTGGCGTGACCGTCACGACACGCTGGCGTGACGTCACGTGACGCTGGCGTAGCGTCACGGCACGCGGGCGTGACGTCACGGCACGTGGGCGTGACCGTCACAGTGTCACGCGGTGTCGGACGCGACTTCCTGGCGTGCTCCGACCTCGTGAGATCTGTCAGCCACGCATGGTCGGCTCTAGAGATAAGTCCCGACAAATCGGGGGATTTCACTCTCCACGCCGCGAGGCTGGCGCACATCAAGACAAAGCTGTCCAAACACGGCGACGAGAGGTGTTATTGACTCGGAATATCTGAGTGTAGTTTTACATGCTAGCCGGTTGCAACTATCAGGCTACCTTGTTCAAGCATTTCAAGTATCTTCGGTGCAAAGACGTTCGGGCGTGCATCTTTGTGTCAAGGCTAATCGAATGCCACTACGCACACATGCTACGCACGCGTCACTCTTGCTCTTCCCTCATGACTAGTCTCACATCCTCTGCATGCAGATGAGGGTGCCGGGTGGCTTCCGTCCCGAGGCGGATTATAATTAATCCTCGGCTCCCTCAAGGCCATATATACCAGGTAGAGTCATCCGGTGATTTTACGTGATCATGACGTCAGAGCGTGACGTTCACGTGTATCCATCGGCCTCTTTCCGCCATTGTAACGCTAATGCTATTTTGAAAGAGAGTCTAGCTCAGATAAGCATTTTTACAAAGTTACTAAAAAAATTACCAGCCAAATAGGAAATGCTCATAACAAGGCAACGAAATGTTTTTGATCATTTTTGCCTCAGTCCCATTATATTTGAAGGAAACCTTAGCGCCAGTTACCGATATAATGCCGTTTCCGCGCGGAAGCCACTTAGCCTTAAATGGTCGCCCATGGTGAACACGAAGGGACTTCGACAATTGAGACATTTGGGGTTGATGGTGGGGTAGAATGGACAGATTAGGCTTAGCTCGGTATGCTGGAACTTGGTTTGTGTTTATGTCAAAATATTACGGTCACGATAATCACCCGAGTGGGGAATGTCCTCGTATACCCAGTTTGAGGGTGGGCGGTAAGATCACCAAGAGAGTCATTTGTGGTTAACATCGCCTCAGACTCCGCTTTGTGCCGGTTGATAGACTTTCCACTCTTTGAGATTTTGAAACCTAAAACCCCACGTAAATTGGTATAATCGACGCGTTCTGAGAAGAACAACACGAATGAGTATCAAAAGTATTATGTTGTATCTATTTGGCTAAATACTTATTTGCGAAAATACTGTTTTAACACCGAAACCGCAGGCGACATGCACGAGGCATTGACTTCAAGGGTGACGTCATGTGTATTTCTGGACACGTTACGGAGATAGGGATGACACCCCCCTGGGCTCCCTACAACGCCGTGACAGTAGTCGTGGCTCTGCATTACAAAGACGAAGGTCTCGTGAGGCTGACCGCGCCGCGTAGTCATGGTGACTGGGAGGCGTTACTATGGTGACTGGGAGGCGTTACTATGGTGATGACATGTGCGTTGCTATGGTGATGAATGATGATGTGCATTGCTTTGACGATCGCAGAGCTCGCTGTGACAAATCCTCAGTCTCTTCGGCTTCAAATGCGCTTCAGTACTGCACCAGATGACTTAAATTCTAGAGACGTTCTTCAGACGTCTCTAGTCGCCCCCGTAGCTCAGTGGGAGAGCGGCTGTCTTCTGACCTTCTCAGTAGTGCAGCCTGGGTTCGAGTCGCTCGGCGATCGCTATTTGCTCCTGACTGGGATGGCTCTGGCGGCCGGTGGCAGCGGTCGCACCAAGGCCAGGGTGACGTCCAGCGAGCGGGGGGAACCGTGGTCCCAGGTATGTCGGGCACGTAAAACTTTCGTCCTCTAAATTCCGCCGCCAACAGAATTGCGCGATCGGTGGGTGAGGCAGGACCAGCGCAACATGGCGGCTTCGTGCTTAGCGCGGGTCCTGACCTCGGAAAGCCATCCATACAGAACATTCGGACTAAATTTATATAAAAAAACGATTTTGGGCGGTAGCTTGAACAGCGAACATTATGTATATAACATTTGCATATGCCGAAATGCATATATCACCTAAGTATGCCTCAAGACAATCCCAGACATGTGTGTGTGGGGGGATCAGAATCCTCGAAATCCCCCGAAGACGTTCGTTTCGTCTGACTGACGTGAATTGTTGTCGGACATGACTGTATGCGGAATGCATAAAAACGCTATTGCAATGCATCCCAACTATAATCTTTGGTCCTCAAAAGTGGCATGCAAATCCCATTGAAACAAGGCAACTTGACTAGAATCGTAATCGTATTTCACTTACTTCTTTTGTGCACAGACTGGCATGCATAGGTATGCAGACTGAAATTTACCGTTGTAACTTTGTAAGTGAGGAGGCCAAGCACTTCGATAATGCGCAATAAAGAGCATAGCCACCCCACCACGAGTGTTTGTGGCTGGACGTCTGGTATGGGTCTGGTATGGACGTATGGTATGGGTCTGGTATGGGTCTGGTATGGACTTCTGGGTCTTGCTGACTCCTTTTCCATCAGGATAAATGTTTGACCTCATCTGAGCCTCATAATTGCTAGCATTTCATCAAATGTTTTACAAACTGACAGCCTTGACCTTGTTCTGCTGTACCTATATTTATATTTCAAATGTATCCTCAATTAGAGAGATATATACTGTCCCTAAAATTAGGTAACGTTGCCTATTTCACATCACTTATGCGCAATCATTGTCACATATCATGTCAAAGAAATAACTTCTGAGATGGAAGTTATGAATATAAAATGCAGTTAGCATGTCTTAATTGGCCTAATGAATGTCAGTTAAGCGTTTGCAATAATCGTTAGCAGGAAAATACTGGTTACACAATGCTAGGATAAACTGCGTAAGCATTCATTTAGACCACCAGCATGTATAGTCCAAAATGTTCCTTTCAGCTGATAACGCGTCAAGCCTCCGCCAATAGCATAGCCTGAAGTTCGAGAAAGGGGCAAGAAAAAAATCCTGAACTACATTCGTATGCATAGTGACCTCTGACTAAGTGAAATCCTCCCCCCCCCACTCTGAGCCCACCCATTGGGTGCGCCTGTGTGCACATGACATCGGCATGCACCCGGCGTGCATTTATCTCCCGGTACTCCACCCGCCCACCGAGGCACGACGGGCTGCGCCGCCCGCCCCTGACACGACGTAGTGGGCCGGCCTCCCTCCCCCTGAGCAGCTGTCGGTCCCCGCCCCACACCACCCTCCTGTGACCCGCTATAAACCGCTCCGGAGGGGAAGTCACCGCGCCCGGCAGCTTGCACGGTCTGCCGCCGCCGCTGACGACCCAGCCGCCGCCGCCGCTGACGACCCAGCCGCCGCCGCCGCCGCTGACGGGCTAACCAGGTGTGACGTCACCGTGACGGATGACGCGGCGACGCCGACACTTCCGGGGAGGAGGAGGTCAGGAGGTGTCGTCTGTCGATCGGGGAGTGCCAAGAGCCTGGCGGCGACTCTTGTATACTGTGAAGCTCCTTTAATGATAAGCTCATTGCAATTGTCATTGCGTTTTGCTGAGAGATTCCTCATAATATTATTACCCGTGCCTTCTGTGACATTATAATTTATTTTGGGTCCTCGGATATTTGCGTTGTAAGTTCATCACTCCAACTTGAAGTAATGTTCCGCTAGTATTTTCTGAGTTGTTTACCACGTGGCTCTGTGCATCTACTCGCTAGGGGAGCATTTCTATAAGGCACAAATGACCTACAGCGTAGCTAAAGCACACCCTCAACGTCTTCCTTCCATAACATCTCAACACAAACAGTAATCACAGCCTGCTGAAAACCCTCGACCTCTCCCCACCGCCACCCCGCGTCGTCAGCGACGTTCGACGTCTGTCGACTCCGACGGCGGCGCTGTCGTCGGTCGACGGTCGTCGTTTTTTGTGACGTCACGGCCGGCCGACATCAGAGGCGCCGCCGTCGCGGGGGAAAAACAGGGCGGCGCGCGCCTCCGGGGGACGGCAGCGGCGACAGCGCGCCAGCCGCGAGAAAACAAACACAACGGCCGCCTCGGCGCCGGCCGACCGCCGCAGCGCGTTTTTGCGGCCGTAAAATTAACCTGGGAACGTGCAGTTGTGACTGTGTGCGCCGCTGTCCCCGCCTCCTACTGCTCCGGGCTCGCTTTAATGTGGATTTTCCCATTAATGCCTGGTGTGGCGACCAGCGCGACCTGATTAAAATCTGCATCTGTTTCGGGAGATTCTTTTGTGTCGAGTTTTTTGTTCCTATTCCGTACGCTAATCGGTTCGTCTCGAGTCCCCCGCCGAACAGGAGCCACCTCCCCCAGAAAACTGAGCCACAGCACCGCCCCATCCACAGCGTTCAAAGACGCGCCGCTGCTAAACCCGCATCCGTCTTCAGCGACGAGGGCGGCGGCGGCGGCGGCGGCGGCGGCGGCGGCGGTGGCGGTGGCGGCGGCGGCGGCGGCGACGGGGTCGCCTCATTAGACGGGGAATGTGAGCGATGCTCCGCCGCCGCAGGTGATCTCCGACGCCGGCGGCTGCCGTTTTTACCGAGAACTCCGCTTCCGTTTTTGTCGACACCGTCTCCGTTTTTCATGCAGCGCAGCGCCCGACGCGCAGTCCGGCGCCATTCAGCGCGCCGTGTTTCGCCCAAATGCCGTGCATCGTCTCTCATGGGGCGTGTTTCGCCCTAATGCCGTGCTTCGTCTCTGGGCCGTGTTTCGCCCTATAATGCCGTGCTTCGTCTCCGGGCCGTGTTTCGCCCTAATGCCGTGCTTCGTCTCTCATGGGCCGTGTTTCGCCCTAATGCCGTGCTTCGTCTCTCATGGGCCGTGTTTCGCCCTAATGCCATGCTTCGTCTCTGGGCCGTGTTTCGCCCTAATGCCATGCTTGTCTTCTGGCTGTGTTTTCGCCTAATGCCATGCTGTCTCTGGCCGGTGTTCCGGCCTAATGCCGTGCTTCGTCTCTCATGGCCGCCCCCCCCCATGTTTCGCCCTAATTGCATGCTTCGCTCTGGGCCGTGTTTTTCTCCTAATGCCATGCTTCTTCTCTGGCGCCGTGTTTCGTCCTAATTGCGTGGCTTCGTCTCTGGGCCGTGTTTCGCCCCTATAATGCATGCTTCGTCTCTGGCCTAATTCTCGCCTTAATGCATGCTTTCGTCTCGGGGGCCGTGTTCGCCCTAATCCGTTGGCTTCGTCTCTGGCCGCTTTTCGCCCTAAATGCCTGCTTCGTCTTCTGGGCTGTTGTTCGCCCTAATGCGTGCTTCGTTCTCTTGGGCCATGGCCCTAATGCCGTGCTTCGTCTCCGGGCCGTGTTTCTCCCTAATGCCGTGCTTCGTCTCTGGGCCGTGTTTCGCCCTAATGCCGTGCTTCGTCTCTGGGCTGTGTTTGGCCCTAATGTCATACTTGTCTCTGTCCGTGTTTCTCCCTAATGTCATGCTTCGTTCTCCGCACCGTGTTTCGCCCTAATGCCATGCTTCGTCTCTGGGCCGTGTTTCGCCCTAATGCCATGCTTCGTCTTGGGCCGTGTTTCGCCTAATGCCGTGCTTCTCTCTGGGCTGTGTTTCGCCTAATACCAATGCTTCGTCTTGGCCGTGTTTCGCCCTCATGTCATACTTTGTCTCTGGGCCGTGTTCCGCCCTAAAATGCCATGCTTCGTCTCTGGGGCGTGTTTGGCCCTAATGTCATACTTCGTCTTTGGGCCCTGTTTCTCCCTAATGTCATGCTTCGTCTCCGCACCGTGTTTCGCCCTAATGCATGCTGGTCTCTGGGCGTGTTTCGCCCTAATGCCATGCTATCGTCTCTGGGCCATGGTTTCGCCTAATGTCATGCTTCGTTCTGGGCGTGTTGCGATGTGCCCAGTGTTGGTGTAGCAGCACTCAGTCTTTATCACGGCGGTGTAGTCCTTTGGCGGCTCTTAAACGTTAACGCATGTCACTTGCGGATGGGTTTGTATTGTAAAATTTGCATTGGGCGGATCCAGATGGTGTTTCGGGGGGGGCACGGATGCGTTTTGATTCATTCATAGCTGATTCAAATCTAACTTTCCTTGGTAAGAGTTTTATATATTATCTAACTTCTATATCAATAAATATGTAAATTTTGTTCCGATTTCAAGCGTTTTTTGTGGGGGGCATGGCCGGATTGCCCCCCTCCCTTGGACCAGCCATCGTTAACTTACCTAGTAAACTTATACAGCTAAACAATTCCTTCATTTGTTAATTGTTATGCGATTTTGAGGCATTTCAATTCGTCTTGTACATTGTCACGCATTAAATAATTGTGATATTGTGGAAGCTCCACGGCTGTTTCTGGCCCGGCCACGGTGGGCAGAGATGCAGGAACGTCACACAAGTTTGTGTGGGGGGGGGGGCAGTGCAACTTTGATCTCGTCTTGAGAAAAACCCAACCGCAACCGCATGGAAGATTTATTTACGATTTGGGCTTCTCTCGACTTGGCGAATCTTTATTCTTTTGCCATCACACAATTTCTCACCAAGCAAAATACAATATTTTAGCAAAAGCTTGGCCGAAATGTTGAGGACCATGCCCCTCATATCCCCCTGTTCCTGCGCTTATTGCCGGTGGCTCGAGCAGGTTTGGGAGCTATCGTGCCGGATCGCGCGGCACCGTCGCCGCAAAGGTAGCGCAATCTGACGAACAAATATTGACTTCCGCCACCGCTGACTTATGGTCATGGATAGACCGGGCCGAACGATTGGAAATAGACAGAGAGAGAGAGAGAGAGAGAGAAAGAGAAGAGGGAGTGAAAGAGTGAGGGTCTGAGAAAGGACTCAGCTGGGTTTCACATGAAATCGATCTAATACAATCAATTGGAAAGGATTCGAACCAGTCGAGCGCTGACGATTTGTTACGGATGACTAAGCAATGATCATGGAAACCTACCAGGCGAGAGTTGTTAGTTACAGTGGACGTGGCTGCTGAGGTTTCTCTTGACGGCCAGGGGAGTGGGCGGTAACGTTTCGCTCAGACAGCTTCCTGAGCCATTTCTATTGCGATATGAAACCGCATCCAGACATATAAAGCGCTAGTGTGATTTCAGTTATCGAGATTTTCCTCAGGCCGTTCCCGGCTCTGTTGAAAGTGAATTGAAAGCGTATTTTGCCGCATGTTTCTGTTGCATGAGTGATGATGATGATGATGCAGACATGATGCTGCACGATAATAGGTGACGTTTTAGGAAGACATCAGACCAGTTGCTCATCATTCAAACAGACAAGGCGTGGGAGAGTTTCCCATTGAGAAGTTGTGGAGTGCACACGTTGACAAGAAACGCTGACATCCCGCGGCGCCTCTTCTCTGTTCTTCTGGTTCAGCTGAGCTAACATCCCCCGTCTTCGTCTGCTCCTCAGGTGAACGGCCAGGACGTGTCGAAGGCCAGTCATGAGGATGCCGTGCGCGCGTTCCAGTCGGCCCAGGAGCCGATCGTGGTGGAGGTGCTGCGACGCGCCGCCGCCGGAGGACTCCGCAACGACGCCAACCGCAACCCCAAGCCCACCGTAGAGTCCAACGGCGACGAGGTGAGCTGAGCACGAGGACAGGGGGGGGGGGGCAGTGGTAGATGGTGGTACTCCCGCCCCGGCTGGGCCCGAGTTGTGTCTGTCTTATGTGTGTGTTTTTCCGATGAATATTGCACACTGTCATTGGTAACTTTTATCGAATCTTGTAGTCTGTGTTCATTTACTTTTTATGCAGTCGAACTTGGATGAAAGGTTGTATTTATGGCTCAGAATGTAAACATCGTTATTCATGGGATGCGAAGTTCATAACAATCCCAGCTTCTTCAATCATTTTTATGAAGAACAAATACATGGATCTTCGCCTTTTCACTTACCATAAACGCGGCGATGTGGTAACTTATCGCAATACATCTGACCATCACTCCTCGGTTTCCTATCCGCTCCGACTCGTGTCCCATCTGCTCCATAATTCCCCTGTGTAGTCCCCCTGTCTCTGCTGTCTAGTCACTCTCCAGCCTGCTGTGTAGTCACTCTCCAGCCTGTCCCGCGGCTGTGTAGTCACTCTCCAGCCTGTCCCGCGGCTGCTGTGTAGTCACGCTCCAGCCTGTCCCGCGGCTGTAGATCAGCGATATGGCGCGCCCTCCATCTGACGGACCATCACACGTGGAGGGTCGGCTGCGGCCTTGACTGCGGAAGACGTTTTTGTCCGAGAATGTGTCGCACTGGGTGTGATGAATGGCTTCTGGCACATTTCACAGATATGTAATATTCCAGTCAGAAACGCGGTTTATATGTAATATTCCAGTCAGATGTGACTGGACGCAAGCTCTGGAGAATTTTAGTCCAGGTGCTTATCTCTGACATAAAATGTGTCTTATCTGTGTCTACGTTTTTAGTGGAATCGGTGGACATTGACTGTTTTATTCCCTAATAACTGCAGGAGTGCACACGGTCTTTGATCTATCATTGCTGCGCACTCTGCTTTCTCTCCTGGAAGGCTGGTGATCGTAAAACGGTTTAGATGTACAGATAAATCGCTCCAGTGAAACTCAACCGAACTTTCAGTTATATGTAGCGTTTTCACGGAACTCTATTTTAATGGTCTGAAAGTGACGATTGAGCGTAACAAATGAGGAGGCGGAACTATTGTGACAACTGACCTGCGATCAGCTATCGCTCTGCTTTGAATGATTTCAAATAGCACTCCTGCAGACAGGCCGATGTCAATCTGTTTCTACCGCCGGACAGCTGCTATCAAGCAGGACACTGCTCGTCCGGGATAGATTTCCTCGTCCAGTTCTGAGCTCATCGTCACGCCTTTGTCTGTGTTGGCCAACATGCTGCTGTATTATGTCTCGTTTAGGACACTAGTGTCTTCTTTTCGGTTGATGTATACCCCTTCGGAGCTGAAAGACCAAAGCGAAACATGCAACAACCGGTAACAGCTGGCCCTGGTCCCGGGGCCTGACCTGACCTCGTCTGACCTGACCTGACCTGACCTGTGCCCCTCGACAGGGTGTGACGGTGTCTACGCAGACGGAACCCTGGGCGTGGCCCTGCTCGCCAGAATTCCCGCCGGCGCCTCCCTACCTCGACGATGACGATATCGACGAGAGCTTTGAGGACGGCGGAGACCCCGACGTCGATTTCGAGGTGGGTAAATCTTTTGGTTGATAATTTGTGTGCATCAAGTGCCCAGAATGGAATGGTAACTTTTCCGGTTTAATTTGTTTTGTTTTGCACTTGGATAACAGGTGATAAGAGAAGGGCATGCTGGAAAGGTCAATGCATCATTTTATCAGCAAGAAAGTACCCGCACAACGATTGTTTCGCTATTCCCGAAAAGTCTTTATCAACTAGGTGACTTCCCCCGTCAAAATAATAAATATTCACTATAAAAATAGCACTTCGGACATAATTATATAATGTGCTATTGTTTGTCCTAACAAGTTTAGCATGTTTTCATTCTGCTTTCATTTGAAACTTCCGATTTTGGTTGGGGTTTCACTTTAGCCCATTGCTGGTTGCACTTTGCTGGTATAAGGGGTTGAAACTTCAACCACCTACCCCCCAGTTATATCCAAAGTTACAACCCTGGAAGCGCCTACACTGCATTCTGAAACATTTTCCAAAAACAGTCAAAGCACCGCGGATCAGATCTATACGTTTTACGGTTGATAATTGCTGCTTATCGTTAAATATCAAAGAGGAAATGTTTTATGGAACTCAGCGCTAAAAATGTGTGCATGGGTCAACCGATTTACACCTATGGCTGTTAAAAAATGCAACGAACGTGCGCGCACACACACGCACTCACAAACACCAACACAGAGTACGAAATCCAGTCGGTGCTCGCTCCTGGACCGGAAGTGGCATTGGTCGGTCGGGCATTGCCTGACACCGATGTAACTCCTTCACACCACGCTGACTGACACCGATGGAACCCCTTCACACCACGCTGACTGACACCGATGTAACTCCTTCACACCACGCTGCCGGGGCGGCGGAACAACAGCGGCTCTGCGTCTCGGTAAACAATGTCCGGCCGGCGTCGGTCTCACGAGAAAACGGGACGGCACAGCCCAATTTGGCCGTCGGACAACAACAGGCTGTCGGCCGGCCGGGAAAATACCCGCCGGAGGGAAATACGCGGCGCCTCGGTTGTCAGCACGATGTCGACAGGATGTCGAACGGACGCGTCTGTGGCGCGGGGTGATGATGACTGACGTGCGGATGATGGCTGACGTGTTGCGGTGTGCTAAATTCAACACCTTGGTTAACCGCGCTGTCAGTGAGCCGCATAGCATCGAACTAGTTGTGGCATTGATAGTGGATGATCTCGGTTGGTGTGCAAATTTATTAAATGAATGTGCATATCGTTCTTTAATTGTGTACACAATTTCCATTCTGAAATAAATGTAGGGATAGGTTGTCTAGTTATAAAGTGGTTTCATCCTAGCGTCGCGTTGAAAATATGACCACTTAGCATTACTGGCGTGGTTCTCAGTCAGTGGCGGATCCAGGGGTGGGCAATCCGACCATGCCTGATGCCCCCAAAAATGTCTGAATCGGAACAAAATTGACACATTTCCTAATATAAAAGAAAATCTAAGCAACTTTTACATAGGAAAGTTTCTTTAAAATCATGTTATCAATGCATAGGCAAGCGGAACCCAATGAGTTTTCATAATTATGTGAGACTTTTTATACTTTGCCCCCCCCCCCGAAGAAACGAAACAACAGTGGCCCCTCTCAAACTACTGTTCTGGATCCGCCCCTGTTCTCAGTAGCGTTTGCAGTGACATGTAACAGCTGGACGCATGCGCCACAAATCGTCGTCATTATTGTTTCCGTGTTATTGAAAGATCTTGTCGCCGATACCAACGCATCCGCGTGTTATCTCGGCGCGCGCCGCTGCCAGATGGGATTGAGTTGCCAGATGGCGGCGCCGATAGTGACGCACCGGCTGAACGGCGGCGAAATAAACGCCGCGGCGGGATACAGCTATCTGTGCGATCGACGGCTCGGCTCATGCGGGCTGGCAGCCGGGGTTTGTTTGTCCCCTGTCCTCAAACAATGCCGCGGATTCCTCACCGCCGCCTCCAGCCGCCGGGTGTCGGTCTGCCATCCGTGTATTTGTACTCACGTTGGTAATTTGGTCGCCTATATAAACACCCGTGTCATGTTTTTCGCAGTTCTGTGACGCAGTAAATTACCCTAGGTGCCGCTTTCGTTCGCAGAGCGAGAAGGATTTTTGCAGCGAAATGTGCAATGTGCATGCCCATTGCTCAATGCTCATATTGCAAGAACATATTTATTTCGAATATTGAAACTGTCCGTTTTGCCGAGGTATTTGTGCATCAGCTAAATATTTATCTTAAGGTTAAAATGTAACTTGCTCCTTCGCAAGTTACATTTGAACCAAACAATATAGAGCCATGAAACGACTGACAGAGAACTGGAAACACTCACAAATGTTAACTTCAACTGAGCCTATTTACTCCTCTAATTCTCATCACCTTCACTAGGCAGTAGTTTTGGCAACTGATTTAGCGTCCCTTTCCAAATCGAAAGAGATGGCGGAGAGACTCCTTGCCGGCTGCCAAGACAGCCTCTCCGCCGTCTCTTGGCCGTGCCCGGCCCCAGGGGTGCGGCGCCTCTCCTCTCTCTCTCTCTCTGGCTCTCTCCATCGGCCGGTCCCCTGTCGAGGGTCCGTCACATTGAGCGGTGCCGGCCGCGTCCCGGCCACGTCCCGGCCCGGCGCACGATCGAATTACCCCCGCCTGATTGGAACCGGCCGACACGGCGCCGGCAAAATCGACAACGACGTGCCACCGACGCTGAGGCCCAAAGCGTCCGAACTGGCGCCCGACAATGGGACGGAGCGGTTCGTGAAATGGTGGCGGTGATGGTGGGGTGAGGGGGTGAGGAGATGTGGACCAGAGGTCAGAGGCTGCCGCGACAATAGCAGCTATTTAGGACATAATTGTGTCCAGGAGTGACGCTGGTGCAATCGCGAACCGTCTTGATTTCCCAGTTTGCGAGTTGCAAAGTGAAATGAATTTCTAATGGACCTGTCAATGAAACTGGAGTAGAGCCAAGTTTAAGAAATAATTGGTGTTGGATTGCGAAAGTGAAAAGTATTGCTGAAGCTTTCTGGAAATCCTTAAGGTCACCATGTTCCTGAAATTCATTTGCTGTAAATGCCTCTGCAAAACATATCCCGATGCTACAAAAAATATCCGCGCGGAGCATAGCTGGTTCTTAAATTTGGTGATATCCGCGCTACAAATTGGAACAGAACATTCCCCAACTTCATTATCATAACAGCTCCGGCATAATGGGTGGGATAGGACTGAATGTCATTTGACACTTGTTCTAGCTGCATAAAACGGGCCACTTAATCGCTGCTGACTTCGACCGCCGGTGAACGAGAGCGCGATCGCCGGCATCGGCCGCGTGCCTACAAATATCACAAAAGACCACGATTTCACTTCATTATTGTATTATTCCGATTTTACCCCTTCCGCATGCTGACGACCCCTACCTGACCGATACGTCCCCTGCCTCCACAGGAGGTAACCCTGCGTAGGTCGGCCACCTCGGAGCGGCTGGGTCTGACGCTGTACTACCCTGACGGAGACGACGCGCCAGACGAGACTGACGTGCTGGTGCGCGGCGTGGAGGCCGGGGGTATCGCCGCCAGAGATGGCAGGATCCAGCCCGGCGACCAGATCATACAGGTCAGTACGGGTCAGGTCAGGTCAGCCAGGTCAGTCGGGGTCAGGTCAGGTCAGACAGGTCAGTCATGTTAGGTCAGGTCAGTCAGGGTCATCTAGTATATCTATCTATCTAGTATACGAGAATGATTAGCATGTGGCTGGAGTGAAGTAGAAGTATACATGTGTGTGCGGTGTGTGCGCCTCTTGTCCTAATAATCGTCGAATTGACTCGCCAATCATAATAGCCATGTGTGCATGGACGAATGGTACTATGTAAATACATACATACATGCATATATCTAGTCCGGTGACCAAATCACACAGGTAAGTAGGTGGCAGGTCAGGTCAGACCAAACCAGACCAGACCAGACAGAGAAGGACGTATCCAGTCCGGCGACCAGATCATACAGGTCAGTCGGGGTCAGGTCAGGTCCTACAGCTCAGTCAGGTCAGGTCGGTAGAGGTAGGTCGCACTTAGCCGGCGACCAGGTCATGCACGGGTCACACAGGTATATGAAGATGAGCCACCTGTAGTTCAGATAAGAGCACATCATTAGCAAAGTGGAGACATAGTCTGGTGACATATTTCCTCCGGTAGAGACGCATCATCGTTCGTAGCAATTGTGTCTTGCACAAAACTCGACTGATTGGCTGAGAGAAAGCTAGGTCAGGTCGGGTGAGGTTTTTCAGTCTGTGATGGTAATGTTTGAGCCATCTCGTCGTGTATAATGTCAAATTGCGTCGTTACAGTAATAATCCCAGGCCTCGGCAAGCTGACGACATGCGATGTATTCAACATGAGTTTCGGACCATTAGGAATCGTGCGTTCATGCGTTTTTAATTTGACCGTGCGAAGTGGGTCGGCCGACTGCCCGCTCGCCGAGCCAGTTCGGAAGCAATGAAGCGCATAACTAATTCAGTGCACCTCAGTGGGAGAAATCCCGTCAAATCGGCTTTCAGAGCAATTCACCATTCAGCAGCTCGCTCTAGACGGTCCAAGTTGCGCTATCGCCGCGCGAACGGCCGATGGAAATTGCACATACATGCGCCAGGCTCGTCTCTCGCGCCCTGCACAGGCACCGTAGCGTCCCGAGACGCACATTGAGCCGGCGATTGGCGCCGATACCCGTCGTCCAGGGCGCTGACAGATCTGCGCCCAGTCCGCGCCGCGCGCTGACAGATTGCAGGCGCTGGTGGCCGGCGGGTCGACGTTGTCCTGCGGGCGGCCACTGCTAATGGGGTCGGCACAGGGGGCGCCACCGGCGGGGTCAGCCGTCAGGGGCCGTGGCGGCCCCTCTGAAGTGTTGTTTGGTATGTGGAGAGGTGGCGCGGCTGTCAGCGGCTCGGACGCGTCGTGGCTCGAGTGTTGATGGTATGTGTAGGGCGCCGCGGACCCTACTGATCAGTGTCACCTCCAGCCGCCGCCAACAGCTCTCACACGGCCGGCACCTCCAGCTGCCGCCAACAGCTCTCACACGGCCGGCGGCCACAGCGGAGAGCGAGGAATATGTGCTGAACGCCGTCCAGGCGGTCACCCGGTGTCCTGCCGCTGGCTTATGAAGCAGCAGAACATTTTTCAGCACTGTACTACGTGTCTAGCGTGTTATTCGTCCTGGTTCTGTACCCTGTCCGGACTGTTCAGTATTTTCGTACGGCACTGCTGGTCTTCACGCCTTCCAGCCGGACCTTTCAGCCGGCACCCCTGGACGGTAGTGCCCCGCCGCGCTCCAGGGGCCGGCTGGAGAGAGAGAGCACGTACGCACACTGGCCATCGCGCAGCCGTTGTTTGTTTGTTCTGCTGCGCGCTACCCGCTCGGAGATCTCCACAGGACACCGGCGGCGGCGGCTTGTTACGCATGACCGGCGCTGGGGTCAGGCCGGGTCAGCAGATCAGAGGCGCCGCCGGCAGCCGGCCGTGCCAGTCATCCGTCCCCCCCCCCCGTCCACCCGGCCGGCCGACCGCTGACCGACGCTGTTTATTTTCCCCGCAGATCAAGGAGAGGGAGAGCGTGCGAGCAAGGAGCAGGCGGAGCGGCTGCTGGCCTCGCGACCTGACGTCGTCCTGCTGCTGTGCCGACCCGCCGAGCAGGTGAGACTGAGAGGCAGACACTCAGAGGCAGCCTCCAGCCTCCAGCAGTGCTGGTGGAACCATGCTGTATTGACACACTGTATCGTGACACTACGCTATCTATGAGTACCATGAACAACTGCATGGGGTCGTTCCAAAACACTCGTGGCTGCTGGAGGCTGGAGCGATCCGTCCCACCTGTGCAGAATTAAACGCCGCACCCAGCAGCTGAACAAGGTGTCGATATAGCGCTACTGCAGGTTTGCACCGGGCGGCGCCGCGCCGCTGCAGAACGGTCAGATAAGACGAGACGAGTCGGTTTCGGTTGTCATAACTCGGCCGGGCCGCCCCACTGTTTGCTAACTCGCTGAGTATGGCCGGCCCGGCTGTTTATTTGCGTGACGGTCACGTCCCGGCGATGGCTCATGACTCAGAGAGCCGTCGGCTGGCGACTGCCTCGTTCGCAACGTGCGCGCCAATCGCTGCATATGAATGCGAAATTGCCGGTGTTAAGTGTTATATGTGTGCTTTGTAATATCGCGCTGTCGACGGGTATTGTCGGGCTGTCCGATTTGGTGCTGGTGTATGGCAGAGGTCGGCAGGGAAGGTGTTATTGCAGGGACCCAGGGGTCAGCTAGTGAGGATAGGCGTCATGCATGGGCATACTCCGGGGATAAGACGGGTCTATTTGGCGATTTGCATAAGCTCCCAGTCTGGCGGCTTAACGTTAGCTTGAGGCTTGAGGCCTGGTGAAGTATGCTAGACGTTTTATTTCATTTGTTTATCTTTGTGACATAAAGATGTTTATCTGTATGACTTAATAGATAAGCACAGCGACGGACAGGGAGTTAAGAGTTATTCCTGTCGAGAAAACGAGACTTAATGCTAATGTGTGACGATAATATTTATTGTAAAAACGACCGTCCGAATTCGGAATTGAGTCACGTCGATTAGACGATATTTATGCGTTAACCCTCGCCCTACGGGGGTCCTAAAACAACCCCCCCCTGAGGTTTTTCTTGCATAACTGCTTACAAATGCGTCCGATCTTGCTGAAATTTCCAGTAGCTGAGTTTACAATAATTATACGTATGCTGTCAAAATTGCATTTAACATTGGTTTAGAAGTTTGGAAGATAATGACGTTTTAGTGACGTCATGTTGGTGAAAAACTGTAAATATTGAAAATTCGTAGGAAATAGAGTTTCGCAGCAAATTGCAAACAGGATACTGCATAGATATGAAATTTCATTTTCTTTCACATGACCGTCTCAGTTTTACAAAAAATCGGTTTTTGACCCAAAAAAATGTCAAAAAAAATGATTTTTTTGGGGGAAATCTCACTGCAAAATCAAAATTTTGAAGATGTTTATAAACGGAATAGATGTGAGATAACTGAGTATGGAAAATGCTAAAAAATAACTTTTCCTACCAGATGCGAAGAAATAAATACATTTTTTGTATTTCTGAGACAAAACTGGTTCAAGGAACATGCCTTTTATTTGCATGTTATCAATGTCTAATTTTGAGGTCTTTCTGACAGCAAAATCACTATTCTGGACGTGGTCGAGTCGAGGTCATTCACTTGACCTGGAAGGTCACCCGTTAACCTGAAACATAACAAATTTGGATACCGTTAGACTTCCTCATATGACAGACAACATACTGGCTCTTACCACGTTGCTCTATTTTGCATAGTTTGGAAGTTAACATGGGGGTCGTTTTAGGATCCCCCCGTAGGGCGAAGGTGAGAAATGCTCCCGTAGGGCCGGGCGAGGGTTAAGGGTAGGGCGAGGGTTCTAAACAGGCTAATATGAATCGACATCGTGTACCGGCTTTTGACAACGTATTCAGAAATGACGCCTGGCGTTCGGACATGGTCCTTCAGCCTCAGCGCCCATTTGATTTAACCGTTACCACAACTTGTTGCCCAATAACAGAAATTGCCCAATAACCGAAATTGAATAATCTACCAATACATTTGAGAATGCATCATTCCTAGTCTGAGTTGATTGTTAATGCATGTCGACTTGAGTGCATTTGTCGATATAAATCATTCATTTAGCTTGGCGAGTGGCAATTATTCATGTCTGACGGCTCGGGGGTGGTCGGCCAGGGTCACACCAGACACGACACAGTGCAGCAGCCCGACCTGACGGCGGGGCTATAACGTCACCACGTCACACGTCACCCCGTCACCACGTCACCACGTCACNGCTAGTGAGGATAGGCGTCATGCATGGGCATACTCCGGGGATAAGACGGGTCTATTTGGCGATTTGCATAAGCTCCCAGTCTGGCGGCTTAACGTTAGCTTGAGGCTTGAGGCCTGGTGAAGTATGCTAGACGTTTTATTTCATTTGTTTATCTTTGTGACATAAAGATGTTTATCTGTATGACTTAATAGATAAGCACAGCGACGGACAGGGAGTTAAGAGTTATTCCTGTCGAGAAAACGAGACTTAATGCTAATGTGTGACGATAATATTTATTGTAAAAACGACCGTCCGAATTCGGAATTGAGTCACGTCGATTAGACGATATTTATGCGTTAACCCTCGCCCTACGGGGGTCCTAAAACAACCCCCCCCTGAGGTTTTTCTTGCATAACTGCTTACAAATGCGTCCGATCTTGCTGAAATTTCCAGTAGCTGAGTTTACAATAATTATACGTATGCTGTCAAAATTGCATTTAACATTGGTTTAGAAGTTTGGAAGATAATGACGTTTTAGTGACGTCATGTTGGTGAAAAACTGTAAATATTGGAAAATTCGTAGGAAATAGAGTTTCGCAGCAAATTGCAAACAGGATACTGCATAGATATTAAATTTCATTTTATTTCACATGACCGTCTCAGTTTTACAAAAAATCGGTTTTTGACCAAAAAAATGTCAAAAAAAATGATTTTTTTGGGAAAACTCACTGCAAAATCAAAATTTTAAGATGTTTATAAACGGAATAGATGTGAGATAACTGAGTATGGAAAATGCTAAAAAATAGCTTTTCCTACCAGATGCGAAGAAATAAATACATTTTTTGTATTTCTGAGACAAAACTGGTTAAGGAACATGCCTTTTATTTGCATTTATCAATGTCTAATTTTGAGGTCTTCTGACAGCAAAATCACTAATCTGGACGTCGTTGAGTCGAGGTCATTCACTTGACCTGGAAGGTCACCCGTTAACCTGAAACATAAAAATTGGATACCGTTAGACTCCTCATATGACAGACAACATACTGGCTCTTACCACGTTGCTCTATTTTGCATAGTTTGGAAGTTAACATGGGGTCGTTTTAGGATCCCCGTAGTTCGAAGGTGAGAAATGCTCCCGTAGGCCGGGCGAGGGTTAAGGTACGTCTAAACAGGCTAATATGAATCGGCATCGTGTACCGGCTTTTGACAACGTATTCAGAAATGAAGCCTGGCGTTCGGACATGGTCTTCAGCCTCAGCGCCCATTTGTTTAACCGTTACCACAGTTGTTGCCCAATAACAGAAATTGCCCAATAACCGAAATTGAATAATCTACCAATACATTTGAGATGCATCATTCCTAGTCTGAGTTGATTGTTAATGCATGTCGACTGAGTGCATTTGTCGATATAAATCATTCATTTAGCTTGGCGAGTGGCAATTATTCATGTCTGACGGCTCGGGGGTGGTCGGCCAGGGTCACACCAGACACGACATAGTGCAAGGCGAGCCCGACCTGAACGGCGGGCTTCCACGTCCAACTTTGTTCACACGTACCACGTCACCACGTCACGTCACGTCACGTCACGTCACGTTTTCGCCACGCTTGCACCAACACGACAAGTGCAGCAGCCCCGACCTGACGGCGGCTATAACGTCACTTTGTCCACACGTCACCCGTCACCACGTCTCCACGTCACACATCACACGTTACCACGTCACACGTCACCACGGTCACACCAGCACGACCACACGTGCAGCAGCCCGACCTGACGGCGGGGCCATATAACGTCACTTTTGTCACCACGTCACCCCGTTCACCACGTCCACCACGTCCACACATCACCGTTAACCACGTCACACGTCACCACGTCCACACCAGACACGACACAGTGCAGCAGCCCGACCTGACGGCGGGGCTATAACGTCACCACGTCACACGTCACCCCGTCACCACGTCACCACGTCACACATCACACGTTACCACGTCACACGTCACCAGACACACAAGTGCAGCAGCCCCGACCTGCGGCGGCGGGCTATTATACCGTCACTGTGTCACCACGTCACCCGCACCACGTCACCACGTCACACAATCCCACACGTTACCACGGTCCACACGTCACCACCGTCACACCAGACACGACACCAGTGCAGCAGCAGCCCGACCTGACGGCGGGCTATTAACGTCACCACGTCACATGTCATCAAACGTCACACGTCACAAACGTCAACCACGTCGCACGTTACGTCACAAAACGTTACCACGTCACCACGTCACAACATCACACGTCACCTCACCACGTCACCAACGTCCACAACCAGGAACACGGACACAGTGCTGCAGCCTGACCTGACGGCTGGCTGCAACGTCACCACGTCACACGTCTCACTGTCTTAAGTGCATCGCATCACTAGTCACTACGTCACTGCAAGTGGTGCAACACTCTCCCCCAAAAATCATACACCTGTGACAACAATGGAGATTGAAATATGCGCCATAAACATGCCGGTATATGTATTATGTGCAATGTGCATTGCAATAATAAGACCAGCACCGCATGGACACCGCTTTAAACTGCAGTCTGTAGTATAACGCCCTGCTTGTACTGTGGACAGGGAAATACCTGCACCTTTAATCACTACTACACATTTGAGAACACAACAATAACGCCATCATAGTGCAGCACAACATGCATCATGTATTATGTGTCGTTACCTACCATGCCTATCTCCCTGCCGGCACCACATCTAGTTCACATCACCGAACACAACACGGCGTGTGTTCGGCGTGTGTTAAACGCGGCTTCGAACACTATTGGAGAATAATGCATTGTTGTATTAGGCTATTAGGCAATGTTTGCCGAATGTAGTGAAGCCTGGAATGGCGCTTCTTCGAATATCTAGCTTGCTATTCAAAGAAATGTGGACTATTTCTCGAACTCTTTTTTTCAAATGCCAATATAAGTAAAAATTATTCACATTTTGATCTCCTGCCCTGGAAGGCGCCGTGAGCTCCCCTGCACCTCTCTGCTGAACCTATCTAGATAACCTGAGATCCGGGTCGACGCCGGACGGTTTTTGCTGACCCACAGTCCCCGCTCCCCCTCCCTCCCTCCCTCCTCCCTTCTTCTCCCCTCCCCTCCCGTCTCGTCTCTCGGCGTTGTGTGTTGTGTTTTGTATTCGCCTGCAGGCGACAGGAATCGGGCCCGCTTATTGGCGGAGGTGGTTTTTCCGCCCACCATCTGCTCTCCGTCGATAGTGGACGCTGATTGTCGACAGGGTTAAAAACAGACCGCAGTTTTTACGCCGCGCCGCTGAGTGGATTTGTTTAACCCGCCGCGAGTGCTGTCTGCGCTCACCTCATGTCGCTCCGGCCGATCGTGTCGCCAAATATCGGCCAGATGTTCACATGTCACGGATCTGACAGGCGTATTTCGTGCCGTGTTTCAGGCGAACGATGAGCTGGCAGTGGAGCCAAATGAGGCAGATGTGGGCACCAGCTCACCTCAGGTCACCTGTCGACAGAACCTCGACAACAGGTGGGACTGATGAATAGTTGTGGGAAGAAATAATATACATTTACCTTTTGAGCGTTACCAACTTTCTGATTGCGATATAGTTGTTACTAATTACACACATACTCAGCACTGTTAATGTAAGTGACATTTGCGATCAGGCTGGCCCGAATGATCAGACTTTGGTGGTCATATCTGCGGGGATGGGCATGGGTGAGTTGAGTTGTTAAATTCGCTCTTGTGAGGAGGCGCGGGCCTGCGATGGCGGCTGACCGGCCGTCTCTCCCCCCACCATCAGGAGGGTGACGGAGGGTCTGTCACCGTCTGGTGACGGCTCCTGGTGACCGTGCCGGCTCGCTGGAGAAGAGAGACACCATGAAGAGCCGAGGCAGCAGCAGCAGCAGCAGCGGTGGCAGCAGCGGTGGCAGCAGCGCCTGCAGCAGCGGTGGCTCGCGCGGCCTGTCGCACCGCCCCCGCCTCCACCACCACCCCCACCCCCACCTCTACTCCGGCTTCCGCTCCGGCCTCCGCTCCGGCCTCCACTCCGGCCTCCACTCCGGCCTCCGCTCCGGCTGGGGAGCTGACCATGGACCGCGAGTTGTACCTGGTCAACAAGCAGATGGTGTCGATCCAGCAGGAGTGCGAGTCTCTCGCTCGCCGGCAGAAGGGCGAGCGGCCGAGCCCGCCGGAGCGGCGCCGGGAGGTGGAGGACCACATCTACGAGACGATCCCCGAGTGTAGCGAGACGGACGAGCCGCTCTACTGCCAGCCGTACAGGCCGGCGGCGCTGCCGGCCCGCAGCGCCGCAGAGTCCCGCTCACGCTGCGACGTCGAGCGCTGGATCAAGGCGAGCGCGCCGTCAGGCCGGGAGCGCGAGCCGGAGCCGGAGCCATGGCACGGCACCAGCTCCACTAACGACAGCCAGAGCAGCGCCGAGGGCCGGCCACGCCGCGCGATCTCCAAGGAGGAGGAGAAGGACAGCTCAAGCGCGTACAACACGGGCGACTCGGGCCGCAGCGCGGCGCTCACGCTCGAGCTCGGCCTCGTCACGGACGAGGCGAGCCGCGAGACGCGCGAGTCGACACTGATGCTGTCGGCGCCGGCGCCGACGCGCGACCTTTCGCTGCAGGTCAGCCTCGACTCGGACACCTACAGCGAGGTCTCCTGCAAGAACTGCCGCAAGTGCATGCGCCTGCCGCCGCTGCAGCAGACGCCTACCAAGAACAAGAACGTGATCAACAGCGTCAACACGGTGGAGAAGAACAAGAACTATGTGACGTTCCTGCCGTACCAGACGCACTACACGAACGCCGAGAACCTCCAGGAGACAATGCAGCGCCAGCAGCACCAGCTGTACCAGCAGATCATGCGGAAGAGCCAGCGGACCTCCCTGCCGTCGAGCCCGAGCCAGTCGTCCGGGCGGCCGGCGCAACCGTTCGGCAGCTCACTGCAGCAGTACCGCTACGTCAGCTCCCCTAGCGGCGCGGCGCGGAACCACAGCCACACGCTGCCGACCACCGAGAGGGGGCAGGACGAGCCGCAGTTCCAGTACAAGGTGAAGGTACGGTCAGACGGGTCCCGGTACATCGCGCGGCGGCCTGTCCGGAAACAGATGCTGAAGGAGCGGGCGGCCAGGATCACAGAGGAGCGGACTGGTATGACTACGGACGACGACGCCATGTCTGAGCTCAAGGTGAGGGCAAACCCGATGTTTGTGATTCGTTCGTGTTATTTTTTCGAAGGCTGTCAATATTTTCGTCATTTATTTGCATCGTTTTAATGATAAGCTCGGTAAGCTGTGCATTTAGCAAGGAATGTAATGTACATCGCTGAATAAATATTGTGTTGATAGTAAAGTAAATATGACAGAGTTAAAGTCCTGCGAAGACTAGATCAGGCAAAGCCTTGACAGTCGTCAGATGCCGTGTTCTGATCAATTTATCCTGCTGTTCTCCGCAGCTGGGTCGCTACTGGCCGCGGGACGAGAAGAAGCGACAGCTGGAGCGCGCCCGGGAAAGGAAGCAGAAGCAGCAGCAGCGCACCAAGATGGCTGCCGTGCCCGAGGAGGCAGTCTCCGAGGAAACCAGCGGCGGAAAACGACAGGTCAGGCGGCTAGGTTTCTTGTCAACTTACTAGACAATTTACAGTTGACCTGGCCCGGCCCGACACGGCCGTACAGACGCGTTTTCGCAAGCTAATAACTTGATAACCACTGCTCCGATTGTTTTTGTTTTTTTACTTTTGGATAGCTACATCAAATCAACTGTACTTTGATCAAAATATGCACATGAAGCTTATAGTTTAACTTAGTATACAAAGTTGAAATTCATAGTTTTCGTCGGCAAAATTTGCGCCAGCGAAGCCTTCCATAGTCAACGAATATTGATCTAAGCACCAGTAAAACGCCTTAATCGGCGGTAACCGAGCGCTATCTGTTGCTGATTCAAATGGGTATATATTCATAAAGCATTAGTTGTATAATTGTTGCATTGTGTGCGTATAAATTAATGTTTAGATCAATATTCGTTGAATATGGAAGGCTTTGCCGGCGCAAATTATGCCGACGAAAACCATGTGCTGTAACTTTGCACACTAAGTAAAATTATAACTCATCTGAGGAAAACACATACAAAGTAAAAGTTATTTCATGCAGCTATCCAATAGTGAACACCCGATCTCAATCGGGGCCAGGCACGTAGCCAGGATATTTACCAGGGATATTTATGACCCGGTATCCCGGTAGCCAGGATATTTATGACCGAGCACGCCCGCTCGGTCATAGCCCAAAAAGGCGTTTTACTGGCGTTATCATGGAAATTTGCTGCAAACAAATTCCCCTCACACATGTCATGTCCATGCTGTTTGATTTTAATTTAAAATCGCGTGGTTATTTCTAGCAGTTGCATTTGTATCTGTTACTTATATCTGTCTGTTTCTAATTTGTCCACCGGCAACACTAATGACGTTTCCTTCAAACAAAATCGTACATGCAGCTACACTATTCTGGTGTTGTTTGCATGATTTGCTTCCTTCAGGATAAATGATGTTTGGCTGCACGAACGCAGCACGCACAGCACGAACGCCTGAATCAGTTCATAATACGGGCTACGGGACGCACCTGACCCGATGTCTCCTGTTTGTGTCGCGCAGGTGGTGCACCCGCTGGTCGAGTGCAGCCTCCAGAGGCGCACCTCCTCCTCCTCATCGATGCGCAAGAAGTCGCACGGCCAGGAGGAGTTCCTGAAGCACGCCAAGCCGCCGAAACCCTCTCCAGACACCCTGCTCTCCGTCACTACTGTGTAGTCTGCCCGCCGTCGCCGCGCACCGCGTGTGTGTAGATGTGAGTTATACCGACCGGGACAGATGGCTGTCGTTCAGTCCGGCCTGACGGAACAATACGATGGTGCTTAAGAGTTGCAGTCTGAATATGGTCACGTTTTAAATTTGTATCTCCATTGCATTGCTCTCGTTGCGCTTAAGTCGTGAAGCATGTGTTCTGGGATCCAGAAAGGCGCGATTGACAGGTATGAGCGTTTATGCAAGAGCAGTTCATGGTATTTAGGTCCCCGGGGCAGGCATATGGTAATTGGTACATGCTACTTTCAAGGGTGGCAACCTGACGGAAATACAGTCTCAACCTAAACAAGAAGCTTCACCATGTAACTACTATTTAAATATCCACTGCAGAGGAGTGGCAACTGCTGAGTTACCTAATCACGTCGCTCTGCCTGTTTTGTCGTAACCATTGGTCTAACCCGCCTTGCCTCGCCCTCAGACTGTGTCCAGAGCCCTGATGCCGTGGCAGGACCGGGTGTCCCGCCTCCCCCATCTCCATACGAAGCACTTCGTGTGTGTGATACGCTGTTCGAGACGGGACGGACGGTGGCGCCATCTGAGTCGCTACGGGACGGAGGATGGTGGCGCCATCTCATTGGCCGCCGGCGGAGCCCGGTGTTCTCGCGCACTGTCTCCGGCTAGTCATTCGGTGTGCCGCGTACGTTGGACTGGGGCGGGCTGGACGGCTGTTGGGCCGGCTGGGAACCTCCCTCGGTGATGTGTTTCGGTGTGACGGCGTTGGCGTGTGGCCATCACGCCGACTAAGACAGGGCTAGGAGCCACGGATTTAACAGACCCGCCGCGTTGTGACCGCTACTCGTACTGGCTGCGAGTTCGATGTCTCCGCGATAGATAGCGCGGTGATCAGGGTATAGATGGCAGCAGTGGGAAACTATGATGCACATTTGTTTATCGTCAAAATAACGACGATGGATGGCTCGGTTGGCTCGGTCGAAACGATAATGTTTCCTGCGATTTGTCCGCGTTCTTTAGTGCGTTAGAGTGTATGTATCACACAGAACGGCTTAAGAACCCTATTAAGAACACTTGGCTTAAGAACACTTGGAGTTATGAATAAATGCCCATATTTATATATTGAAATCGAAATGACACCTTCCACACCACTTCAAAAATTGTCTGTGTTTTGCTATCTTGTAATCTAAAAAAGTCAGCACTCTGCTGGAAATGTTAGCGTTTTGACCGCGCCGTATTCTTCATTCGCCGTCTTATGTCGCACATTGCTGAGGTGGAAGACTGTCTGATTGGCAGAGGACACCAAAGTGTTTGGAATACTGTGACACTGCGCGTCTGGCTAGGCGGTGTCGCGTTTGTCGATCGGTGGACTGATTTGCCTCAGTTTTGTGTTCCTCAGTGTGTGAGTGAGTGAGCCGGGGGCGGGGCCCGACACCTGCCATTGTTGTACCGCTCTGCCGGTGCGTCCTCTGCTGGTTGTGACGCACGTGCTCTTCAGATGTAGCTGACGGGTGGGCGGGCTGCGGCCCGGTGTCGTCCGTCTGGTGGTCTCCTCATACTCGGCTCCTCCTAAATTTCTGCTTTGGTCAGCTGGATGTGCAGGCCATCCGAGTGTTATGCTGTGCACGTCTCCGATGCCAGTTTCGTATTTCTGTGATTTTTGTAGACCTGCGATTCGCTTTGTGCAATGGGATTCAGTGTTGCGCTAAATATAAAAAGCGTGAATTGAGGAAAGTTGTTTATCATCTGTGGTTATTATTTGGAAAGAAAACTGTCATGCAAAATCAAAACTCAAACAAATGCAAAAGTGTTTCTCATTTGTATGTTGTGGTTAACCTGCGCGGCGTCGGAGAGGTAAATTTTATCCCCCCTCCCGGATTGTATACATTACTTGAAAACTCTGACAGAAGGCAACGTCAAATTGGAAGCACCTTATGCTGCATCAATTTTATGTCTTCTCACGAAATTTGACGGAAAATGTTTCAACGCTTTGGAAGATAATGACGTTTTAATGACGTCGTGTCTTGCCATTTTGGATGGAAAAACGTCACGATAAATATATAAAAAATCGTATAAAATCGAGTTCGAAGCAAACTACCAACGGAAAACGAAAAAAGGAAGTGACATTGTCTACCATATGGCTTATCGTAGATTTGCGAAAAAATCTTGGGTTTTCGACTCATACAATTGTCAATTTTTCTACAAAATATTTTTTCTTAACATATTTAAAAACGGAACATTATAATATATATATATATAATAAATATATATATATATATATATATATATATATGAGAGAACTAAGAATAGACGATATCCTTAACCAAATTTAAAAGTAATACATTTATTTTGACTGACTTATGGTTCTCTTAAATATAAGTAACTCATGACGTACTTTTTAAATCATGTCTTTTGGTTTTAGGTGACCAGATAGATACAGCAAAAAATAAACGACATTGCTGTATTTCTGAGACGAAACAGTTCTTTTTTCTGAGACGAAACATGCCTTGTTTATTTAGATGAATCAATTTCAAAATGTGTCCTGAATAACCTGATATGACTATATAGAGATGCAGAGGCGGCTTTATACCCAGAGCCAGCTGCGGCTGCTGACGCGCTGCTTACCATGCAGAGCCAGCTGCTTACCATGCAGAGGCGGCTGCTTACCATGCAGAGGTGGCTTACCATGCAGAGGCGGCTGCTTACCATGCAGAGCCAGCTGCGGCTGCCGATGCGCTGCTTACCATGCAGAGGCGGCTGCTTACCATGCAGAGCCAGCTGCGGCTGCTGATGCGCTGCTTACCATGCAGAGGCGGCTTACCATGCAGAGCCAGCTGCGGCTGCTGATGCGCTGCAGGCTGGTCGCCGGAAAACTGGTGAGGAGCTCGTGCGATGACTGTGAGTGTCAGTGATGACTCCAGACTTGTATTGACTCTCTTTTAGTCGCCTTATTTTTAAAACAGCAGAAAACGGACTCGGCTCTTGACGCTAGTGTTTTATTTTATTTTTATTTTTTAATCGAATCGACCTTTGACTCAATAGCTGTTTACAAAATTTAAGCAACTCGACTCAAAAATAAATTTGAGCCAACTGAATCTGACTCATCTTCACAATTACTGATGTTGTTGACCGGGGAGTATAGGTAGGTGGGGGTCGGTTTGTAAATGTTGTCAGCAGAATCGCATTTTATCAAGCGTCAATTGGTTTGTTCATGCAGCACGGTGTTTCTATGTGGCCATGGTATGACGCTGCGCGGCTGCTGTTGCAGTGCCATCGCTACCATGAGGCGAAACATGATATGATGCCGCACACGGCCAACGCCTCAGAATGACTGGCGAAAACTCAACCGGAAGCCACCCGGAAATAACTATTCGACGCGCGGACAAGTTGCGGATGCTGCACTTGTCCGGGTCCAGGCGTCATTCATTTTTTGACGAATAAGCTAGTGATTTAATCCAACTAAAATAACTAAACAATAACTAAAACTAAAATCGAAACAAACTATATATTTTTTTTTTTAATGGTAAGCACATGTAATTATGCATTAACAACGGATTCAAAACAATAGTACATATTCTTTTTACATTTCTTCAAATACATAAAATTCATGTTGAGGTTAAATTTAAATTGTTACTTAAATGATGCAATTTTCTCCAACTGAAATCGTTATTGGTAGGCTGGTTATAATGCACTTTTTTGCCTTTGCCCAGGCCCTATGTAGCACCACAACTAATGAATGCGGCCCATGGGTAGGTATTGGGTTCGCCTCGGCCACAGTCACTTTTGATATTCAGTGCGGACGGTGGTCACCAAGTCGGATTTGTTATGGACTAAGGTGCGTCGCGTGGTAAGGACTAAGGTGCGTCGCGTGGTAACAGCGGCTTCTGGCCGCTCAGCCTTGACAGGACCGCGAGTTTCTTTTACTCCCCCTTCCCTGCTGCCTCTCCCAGTGTCGGAGGTCAAAGTGCCCGAGGCGCTTTTCTTAACCCATAGTGTCTCTTCAGCACACAGAACCGATCTTTTGTACCTATATCATAATAGTGTTTGGGTGGTGCTTTCAAAGGCAGTTTTAGTTGGGAAATGACTAAGCTCAATTTACTTTTATTTTAGTTGCAATTAGTGATGTCATTCTGCCATGTTAAAGGGAATGTTTCACTTCTCTGAAAGTTGACCAATTTACGCCGCTTGTGGTGCAAAATATGAAGTAATTGCTGCTGAACACGATTCTGACATTTGTTTCTCACAAACAGTGCTCCATTTCATGAAAAACTAAGTTTATATTTGAGCTGAAGACGTTCATATGAAGAAATTTTTGGAAATAAAAAACCTTCACGCTGCAATATGTATGACTAGCGTATGGCTAATGCTTATAGCAAAATGTAAAACAAGTCTACTTTCATCAACATTTGATAAAAAGGGATGACGACATCGCTTTAATAGGCTACCGCTAAGTACACTAGGGCCTTATTTTTGGTGCAGAGTGTCAAAAACCAAACTCAAATATTACTTCGATGAGACCTCTGGGGTGTTTTTAACTTCTACAATAACTTAATTTTCAATGGAAATCCAACAACTTGGCCATCTCAACTCAAATCTTATGTTAATGTGAAACATTCCCTTTAAGATAATAAAATAAGACACGTTGATTCGCATAGTTGCTATTTTTCATAAATATTTGGACTCTTCAACCACTTCGTAAATTCGAGTAACGCATCCCCGCAGCGCCGCCCACTGAGCCCGCCCGTGGCCGCGTCATGCCCCCGGGCCGTGGTCACGTGACTGGACGTTGGCACGGAGCCAAGGGCTCGACCCGTCCTCTGTCCTCATCATGCTGCTCGACCCCGGCGCCCCAGTGCACGGATCACGAGGCGATCGCGAGGATTGAGTTGTGGGCGGAGCATCGCAGTGGAAGCGCTGTCTGGTGTCAGAGAGCTCAGTGCGGTGATTTTGACTTGTGGTAACGAGGACTATGTGGTGTGAGTTATCTAAAGCTGTGCGGTGATTTCGTACGGTGGAGGGACGTGGTCTTCGCTCAAAGGCTGAAGGCGTGACAGTGGGGTTGTGTGTGTGTGTTTGTTGCTGGACTAGTAGTTTGTGTTGGACTCGCCGGACGGGCTCATCGGGGAAACACCTTCTCCCAGGATGTAAACATCTGAAGGAGATTGCGCAGCAGGCACGGGCTCCTCAGCAGGACACCAACGTGGATGAACATTGAACAGTGGGCAGGCGCGGATCCAGGATTTCGGTCAGGGGGGGCGACATACAAAAAGTTGCACCCCCTCCCCCGGGCCGCCATTGTCGCGACCCGGCTCAGAGGGGAGGGGGTGCCCCTCCCTAGCGCCCCCTGGATCCTCGCCTGGTGCGTCCTTGGGTGCATCAGGAATCAGGATCTTCACGAAGGGGAGACAGATTCGGCTTTCGGTGAGTACCGGACTGCTTTACACTCACAAATACTAACGCTTCACGCTTAGCTTGCTTCCCTTGACATTGCCAGATACCAGGGGCGGAAACGATGCTCAGGCCCTCCCCCCCCCCCAGGGTGCCCCCAGGGACGTAGCTCACGTAGCCAGGGGGAATGGGGGCCACGCTCGTCAAAAGCCCCCGAAAACAATGACGTGAAAAATATCTTCCCGGATTTAGGCCACTTTATTTTGCAGGGCCCCTAAATAGTCGCAAACAGAGACGTCGCCGATACTAATTTAGTGTTAAAGGGACACTCCCACCTTAAAATAAATGTGTCAAATGTACGTCGTTTGTGGTGCAAAATATGAAGTGAATGCTGCCGAACACGATTATGACATTTGCTTTCTCACAAAACAGTGCTCAATTTCATAAAAAATCATTTTAATATGTTGGCTGATGACGTCATATGAAAGGGATTTTTGGGAAAAAAAGAAAAACTTCACGCTGCCATAAGTAGACTAGTGATGGCTAATTATGGCCAAAGGGTAAAAACAAGTCGACTGTAATAAACATTTAGTAAAAGAAGAGACTACGGCATCGGCTTCAGGCCACCATTCAAATAACATTGGACTTGGGATGTACAGATTGTCAAAACCAAACTTCCGAATTTCTCTGTTGATTCGACCTCATGTTGTTTTAAACTTAACCATACATTCTTTCCAATATGCCAAGCACGCTTAAAAAATGGCGATATCAAGTCTTCAACTCAAATCTTATGATAAGGTGGACAGCCACTTTAAAGTCGACCCAATTGGGAAGGGGAAGAGGGGCCACGTGCCTCTCCGTTCCCCTGGCTGCGCCCTCTGATTGTTATGGAGTGTCTTTTTTGCCGAAAATATTCAGTTGCTAGTAAATATGAAAGATAGTTTATCTGACAAATTTTCTTCAAGCCCCTCCTGTCGCAAAAATCCTGTCGATTTTGTAGTTCAAGAACATTTTTGAAGTTCGCACGAGATTCAAAGCAATATAATGCACGGTTATCGCCTGCATCGATTTACTGCTCGTAAAAATGCTTCCCCTGGTTATGAACCTCGGCTACCCTCTGGTTCAAGCATGGATGGTTCAAATTGCCTCCCCTTCCTCATCAGCCGTTTGGGGCCTCCGTTAAAGGAAATAGTTCACATCATATTTTTCCCAAACACTGTTTGATTATATTTTGAAATGCAATTTAGGTATTCTTTATATTGGCAAAATTTGTATATTGTCAAAAGCTGATTGGCTGAATAGGCGCGGTGTATGGCCAATGGCCATATACACCACGCCGATTCAGGACAGAAAACCGCAAATTATGAATTTAAGAAAAACAAATTATGCCTAGGTACATACCTATTACCTACTCTCTGAGTCAGGGTCCTGACGTCACGCGAATGATAAATGGCTCAGCCTGAGCCAATCAGATTTTAAAGCAGTCGCGTTAGAATAAACTCGCGCCCAAGCTGATTGACGCACAACTCCATCTGCAAGCTGATTGGCTAATTGTATAGCATCTACCCAGGCTGTCGTAAGCAGACTTGTAGGTAACGACTCACATTGTTTTAGTCGACTCAAGTCTGACTCAACAGCCAAAGAACTAACAACTCTTGAATCAAGTGCTGTTAACAAAAAAATGAATAAACTCGACTCTTAGTCTTGACTCAGCTTTTTATGAAAAAATAATCGACTCGACTCTTGACATAAGTGCAGTTTTAACAGATTGATTCGACTCTACACAAAAATACATTTGAGTCGACTCAATATGACTCATCGTAAGTTTCATTATTACATGATGTTCGGACCGTAGGGTCGGGTGTCAGATAAATCACATTCTATCTAGTGTAAATCAGTTCGCTCAGGTGAAAGGGCGTGGCCTCAATGCCCACTTAGCTAAGTCCCTGCTGCATTTGACTCACATTTGTTTGAGTCGACTCAAGTCTGACTCACAACCGAAGAACTGACTTAACTCTCGACTGACTCAAGTGACAAGTTATGTTTCAAACAGATTGAATCTTCTCAATTCTTGACTCAAGTCCCGCTTTTAAAAATTGAGTCGACTCAACTCATGAGTCCATGACTCATCCAAAAATGTCTGACTCATGAGTCGATGCATGACTCAACTCTAAGTCAGTTACAAGTCTGATCGTAAGCACCGCATTTTTCGTAAGCACTGCATTTCTTCGCAAAAATCAAACATATTCGGCTGGAGAGACTTTTCAGTCAAGAAAACTTGCAGATAACACGGGCTACAAAACTGCTATCTCAGTTCAAAACCCTATGTTGAAGGTGAACCCCTGTAAAGGAAATAGTTAATCTTCAACATGGGTTTGGAACTGAGATAGCAGTTTTGTAGCCCGTTTTGAAAAACCCATTGGCCCTAACTGCAAGTTTTCTGGCCTAAAATGGTTTTCCAGCCGAATATACTTGACTTTTTGTCGAAGGAATGTGGGCCATAAATACAAAATGTCAAGAACGTGGGCCTTCAATAGACGTCCTGGATTGAGGCTATACAGTAATTTACGCGACTATTTTCGAATCTGATTGGCTGAGCCACTCGATTCTTTCGTTTGACGTTACAGAGTGTACGTATATAGTTTTGATAAAATTAATAATGTACGTCCTTCTGTTCTGAATCGACGCGATGTTGGCTATTTTGAACAATATGAAAAGAAGTTTAAAAAATATAATCAAATTGTGTTGAAAAAAAACACAATCGAGTTGGAAACTATTTCCTTTAGCCCTATTCCCTGCAGGCCGCCGGCCAGAATTACGTTAACCTGCGTGGGGGGGGCAGATTCTGCCCCCCAAAGATCTCGAGACCCGCTCGGTCGATTTCGATGGGACAAACACCATTCGGTTCGTCGTGACAAAAGCTTTCTTTTTGAACCCCGAAATTGCTTTTTTGTTAAAAAATGAGGTGTCAGGGAGCAAAAAAATACGATTTTTTATGTTTTTTGAAAGGTCATTGTGGCCATGTTATTCGACCGATTTGCATGCAAAAAACGTTTTTGAGCTTCCAATGTAATGGTCTTCAATGTATTAAAGGGATAAGTACAAAAATTAAAAATCATAGGCGTACTCAGGGATAAAAATTAGAGGATTTTTGGATAAAATTATTTGCTGTACGTGAGTGCTTGGGACGTGGGAACGTCACATATGGAATTTGTTGCTGTAATTGGTAAAATGCAACATATTGTGCATAGGCGGATTCAGGTAAACAACGTGGGGGGCACCATGTGCGGAACGCCTTTTATCATCTTACTTGTTTGAAGTGGGCCTAAATGACGGAGGATTTCGCCTCTGCACCTTTGTGCGCTCTGCCCCCAAATATGTATATTCCAATTAATGTATGATGTATTAATAGCATGACTTAGTTTCTGACGCTTTTATTCCACCGCAAACTACGAAGAAAGTATGCGCCGCACAACCGCATTTGTAATGACCTCCCAAAAACATGACCCTGGAGCTGCCTCTGCTCGACCGATTTTTTCACAATTTTTACAGAACACGCGTCATTTATATTTAGGAAAAGTCCTAAAGTTTCAAGACGATAAACGTAACGGTTCAGAAGCGACGGGCAAAAACTACCGGGGGCAGAATCTGCCCCCCGCAGGGAATAGGGTTAAACCGGCATTGGCTGGGGTCTCAGCCGAACGCCATTGGCTGGGGGGGGGGGCATTGTTCGCCCCCTCGTTATCTTCCGAACCAGTAACCGCAGCGAGACGTGCAAGTCGGCAATCGAAAGCTCTCAATGATACCACTCTAAAGCACACACGAAATTTTATAAATATGAGGTCATGGTAGCAGCTTTTTTCACACCTGACCTGTTATAGGGTCAAGGTCAGATCAAAAAGGTCAAAATTTTAAATGGTTAAATATATATATATATATACAATATGCATGTTACACAACTAGTTTTGTCTCAGAAATACAGTGGTACCATTTTTTTCTGTATCTGGTAAAAAAGCCAAAAAATGTACTTTAAAAAATGACGTCACGAGGTACTTACACTTCGGTAGCAATCAGTGACTCAAAAATGCAGATATTGCTTCGAAATTTGGAGTGGACATTGAACATATGTGTTTTTCTTACAAATCTTCTTTATAAAAATGAAAGAATTGTTGATTTTGAGGGTATTTTTCCCCATTTGTGAAATTTTTGGGGTTAAAATTCAAAATCTGCTGAAATCCGAGATTGCTACTTTGTACCCCTTGTCATTTGCTATCTTTTGACTGTATTTTGCTTAAGAAATGACCTTTGTACAGCCTGTTGGAGTCTAGCTGATATTTGCGTCAAAGTCGTGTGTAGTGACGTCACTAAAGTTGATATAACTCGAACAAAATTGGACGATTTTTTTGAATTTTTGCACTGGAAATGTCAAATTGATGTAGAATTAGGTACCCGAAGTTTCGCGTTGATACCGCTGTTCGTTTTTGAGGTATTGTGAAAATTCCTGAGGGGTCATTTTTCGCCCCCTAGCCAATGGCGGGTTAACCCTCGCCTAACCCTCGCCTTAAACCTCGTT
Organism: Semibalanus balanoides; assembly: GCA_014673585.1. Lineage (NCBI taxonomy): Eukaryota > Metazoa > Arthropoda > Thecostraca > Balanomorpha > Balanidae > Semibalanus > Semibalanus balanoides. The sequence continues at coordinate 133,280 of VOPJ01015896.1, read as the reverse complement.
TAACCCTTAAACCCTTGCCTTAAACTTCCTTTCTCACCTTCGCCTGACAGGCCCCCTGTTAGCTTCCAAACCAAGCGACATAGAGCATCGCGGTAAGAACCAATTCATGCTGCCTGTCATGAGAGGAATCTAACGGCTTGCAATTCTAGGATTCAGGTCAACGGGTGACCTTCCCGGTCAAGTAAATGACCTGAAATCAACCACGTCCAAAAATAGTAATTTTGCTCTCTCCATCGTCATTATTAAAGTTATGAAAATAAAATGAATTGGTTGGTGTCAAAATGTTGATCGTTAAATTAGCTATCTGATCATATATCGATTTGTTTAACCTCTTTAATCACGTAAATCATCACCATAGATGATAATTTGCTATGGGCGATTTGCATTAGACACCTCGACTCGATCACGTCCGGAATAGCGATCAGAAAACTTCTAAATAATAAATGGATACATTTTAATAAAAAGGCAAGTTTCTAAACCAGTTTTCTTTTATTCAGACGGAGTGAGTGAGACCGCGAAGCGGTCGAACGACGTAGTCTTACAGATGGGCCAAAATCCGTCTGCATCTCGCTTGCTTGCTTGCTTGCTTGAATGCGTGGGTTTCAGGGATAACTGCCGTTTCACTGCACTGATTATTACAAAGTATACACTAATAATTTGGCCGTAAAATAACACATGGTATAGGCTACGTGAAAATATTTAACACAACTAAAGAAAATCACCATCTATAGATAAGCAAAAGCTGAATATCGGTTGCAGGATAAGCACGTGCCTTGACTTCGAATTCACCTCCGCAGGTGAGAATCAGAAATTAAAACAACAAAGTGCCACAGAAAGGTGCAGGTAAGTATTGTTTTAGTATTGCATCAAACAACAATGCTTATCAGTTGCCGGACACAAATGAAATAACTCGCTCCGTCTGCTTCATGCCATGCATGCTTTACCAGTAAAAAATATTTCGTATCTGGTCCATAAAAGTCTAAAAAATATATTTGGAAAAAAAGACGTCATGAGTTTCTTACACTTATGGAGCCATCACTCAGTCAAAATTAGATGTATTACTTTTACATTTTGCTTGAGTTAAGTTCTCCTTTTGTCAATGTTCAATTGTTCAGTTCTCTCACATATATTCCGTTTTTGAACATCTTTGATTTTGAAGGGATTGATATATTTTTTACATTTTTGTGGTCCAAAAACATTTTTTATCTTTTCCGCTTTATGTTTCTAATTTGCTGCAAAACTGTTTTATACAATTTTTCAAATATTTGACGTTTTTCTACCAGCATGACGCCACTAAAACGTCAGTATCTCTTAAAATGCTTGACCGATTTTGATGCAAATTTGACAGGGAACGTATAATTGTTGTAAACTCAGTTACTTAAAGCTTCAGTAGGAAGCGCTGCATGTATACCAAGTTACCTCAGAAAACCCTCATGGGGCCGTCAGGCCCCCCCCCCGTAATGCGAGGGTTAACTGTATAAATTATATATTCTAGCATCATTCGCGGCACTTTAATTGATACAAAAAGTACGGTCTGAATTTGGAAATACATAGGAATAGCCAACGTTTTGACATTGTATTTTTTGTAATTAAAAAACAAATGCTGAATTAAGGTCACCCTCAAAATATAGTGGACCAAATTCGTTTGAGTTTTCATATTCGGGTATAGGTAGGGGCACAACTGCAGTTGATGGCCCCTCTCTTGAGGATTTTCTGGAACCGCCACTATGGACATATGCGGTATGCCCCCTGAGGTTTGCGTAAATATTTGAAAAACGAACCTGGTGCCAGTTTTCGAATGACTGCCAAGCGCGATACGCGGTATCTTGCAACAATTACGCACGTCGACATAAGTCGAACCCGTCAAAAACATTCAAAATGAAAGTATTTATTTCCAAACGCACGCCTATCGGTAAAATGTGTCCCGTAAAAATACACAGCAGCAGGCTGGAATATAAAGCTGCAATACATCGCCGTGCTTAAAAATAAGTCATGTTCATACCCACAACATATTTCATATAACTGGAAACGGAGAAACGTGTCAGTCTTTTATATATGAATTATGGAAACATGAAAATCCAGGGATAAAACAAATGACATTGCTTAGAGAGCGCTAAACGTTAATGATGCTAGGCTACCTTTAATAGACTGGCATGGTAATGTGTGGGCATACGCGCAGTGTTGTATAACAGTTACACGTTTAAAAGACAGGTATTGCTCGTCTCCGTCCCAGGTGTACGATGTACGGAATGATTCAGACATCGCTCACAAAACCTCATTACAACCACGCACACGCACGATACAAACAAGCATGTCACCAAACATTTGTGATGAATGAGTGATATCCACAAGTCACTAGCTACTAACCACAACTGGACGATAGCCACATCGGTAAACGTTCCAGCGCCGCCGTAACGGTCAACAGCGTCAGTTAAAGGTGTCCCCAACCAGTAACTGCACAGTTACTGTCTCTCTGTTAGCCAGCACTTGGGTGACATCGCCGGTGGGTGACGTCAAGTGTCCGCTTCCCCGTCGCTCTCTCAGCTCAGAGACCAAACACGAGCTGCGCGTTGATCCAACAGGACAACCGTGGAGCGTCACAGAAGGCCGTCTGACCTCACATCAGGCCGTCTGACCTCGCAGGAGGCTGCCAAACCTCGCCCAGAGTTGCGGGTCGGCCACTACAGCCGGCTGTTGTACTCGTAGAACTGGTTGTTGTCGATGGCCAGGTTGTCGAAGCCCTGGCGCGTGCCGGCCTTCTCGCGCATCATCGATATTCATTCAGAGTGTCTTATACCACTCCTCGGTCGGCCGGAACGACTGGGAAGGAGCGGAAAGTCAACGCACCGGGCGGGCACGCTGATGGGACACATCTCGGCAGCTAGGATATATACCAGTAAGACGCCTTAAACGGCGAAGACGAGCGTGTAGTCCGAATAAATCCGCGTCAATTTATCACCCGTCCAACGGGAGTTGTATGAGCAAAGCATGATTTGAATATTTTCGCTATGTGTTGTTTTGCCGTCGCAAATAATTCCAAACTAAATCGATACTTTTAACTAATAGTTTTGAAGCGTTATTTTAATTTCAATTCATAAGCTTCATGTTTTAGGCAAAAAATTCATTTTGGGTGGGTATTAGAGGGATTGGATGCGCTTTACACTGCATCAATTTTTATCGTCATAGTACCCTTTGGTTTTGAAGCTAGCGGCGGTGTATGAAGGAAATGTTAATAGAATCGGTCAATAAAACATATTAACAGCAGATTTTAACAGCGAAATACTGCCATGGAAAAGCTCAATTTTTGCATTGCATTTTAGGACGTACATTGGTCTACAGATTGGGTGTTTGTTTCATCGCTTCACGTCCCATAGGTGACTAGCACTGATTAAATTGTGAGATGTCATAAACTATGAATTTGCGCTTGTATGCCATAACTGTGCACGTACCACGCGCCGCTGATACACATAGTGCATACGCCGGGCGACGTTTCTCTACGCATCTGCTAGTTGTATTCGTGTCTTGCGACTTTTGGGTTGCCGAAATATAGGTCCGTATGCAACGATTTTTGCAGGTAATTGTCCGTGGGACGGAAACAGGGGTGCAACGGTGCGCACTGCAGTGTGACCCAGAGTTGGACCGGTTGCACATTGCAGTGGTTGTGGATCTCCAGCCTCACACCAAACTTTAGCTTTTAGCCAGCGGTTCTCAGCTACAGCAGGATAATACTTCCTGACACCCCGACGCGCACGTGTCACCGCCGTGCTGCACCCATCACATGAGAAAAAACATGTCAATAATCATATTCATTGCATGGGCTATCATTATGGTGAAACCGCTTTGTCAATCGGATGCGGTGGTTCAAAAGATATAAGCTTCTGACCAGCGTCTGCGTCGGGCCCGGCCGGTCGGCCGTTTATATGTGAGAAAAATCCGTATTCAATGAGGACTCCGCTCCGCGCTTCGCGCTCGCTCCATAACAAGGATACTAGAACAACAGGCTAGGCAGGATCATACGTCACTATACTGAAGCTGTATGGTAGTACCAATGCTGTATGGCCAAGGCTGTATGAGTGAGGCTGTATGATCAATCATACCCATGTTTTATTATTATTATTTTTTTAATCAGCACATCTCTACCAATCCATAAAGGTAAGGCAAGCCAACATTTTTCCAGTAGGATCTTCGGGGGCCATCCTAAAATATCGCAATTTCCCGTTGGCTCATGTGTTAAAGGCTGCTGACCATGACTTAAGTGACGTCATCACTTAGGAATGCAAAACATTTGGCGGGGGCTGGGTATACTCATCGCGTTACATTATGCGACATATTGGTCCAAATTGGTCTTAGAGGGACATATTTTTTACGCATCGTCTGCAAAGTGAAATGATCACACACGACGCAGCTGCAGACATGCCCATCCTAAGAACTCACGGCGCGGATGTTGCCCTTCTGGTAGAAAATGATGTCCACAAGGAAGCCAAGCGGCACCATGGCGATGATGAAGATGGCGATGCACCAGCCGATGACATTGGCCCAGTTCGGGTACACGTAGCCGCCCGACACCAGTGGTGACCAACCGACCCAGCTCAGCAGGAGGATCGCCTGAGAAAAACGCACGTTTATTGCTAGCAACACCCCGAAATTGTGTACCGACGACGACAAACATGGATAGACCAAGAGCGAACATGAAACATGGACGACTCACGACACAGAACAAGAGCGACTCTGGCCTGTCTAACTACGCTTGGCTCTGACAGTTAACCCTCGCCCGGGTTGGGGCAAATTCACTGCGTGTCCGGGTAGGGGGGTTGGTACGACCCCCCTTGGCGTTTGGCCCCTAATTGAGCTAGAGCTTCGATTCAAAACGAGCGTGTTGCCTATGACGAGACAAAGCCATTGACATGATTTTAAGGTCCTGTGCCAATTTGTGACCTCTGAGGTCATGCCAAAGACCAAAATGTCACAAATCATAAATGTGTGAAAATTGAATATTGATTAAGACAAAATGGTAAAGGAACATATTAGTATGCTTAATACACGCCAAATTTGAAATCAGCGTCAGAAAATGACCTAAAAACATACAAATTCCAAAAAATTAATGTCAGGTCATCTGAGGTCAGTGACCTCGGTTGACCTTTGGAAGCGTACGACTGCAGTGAAATTATGTCAAATGGCTCTAAGATTTAAAATCAGCATCAACAACTGTTTTAAAAACGGCCAGAAGCCCAAAAAAGTTATCTGAGGTCATCGGAGGTCAGTGACCTCAGTTGACCTCAGAAAAGGTCAGTCGAGGTCTCAATCTCAGCAGGAGACACACCTGTCACCTGGAAACATCTTTGCATTTGCTCCTGAACGTCAAACACTCGAAAACTGCACATGTAAAAAAGATGGATACTACGGGACGCCAGATTCGCCTGACATGTCCTTGAGAAACAGGTCATAGATCACGGGTCATTAAGTTCACAATTTTCAGAGTATGTGTCAAATTGCTCAATAGTAGGGTACTGCAAGTTGCATTGCGATCGGTTACAAACAACGTGAATTATTTGGGAAAAAACGAATGGGTAGCATCCCCACACCCCACCCTACCTGGGCGAGGGTCAACGACCCCACGATCATTAATGCATCTGCGGGATGCGCGCCTCAAGCCACTCCGTTCCTCCCGATCCACCAGCGGACAGTCTCTGAGCTGTCTCTCCCCCTGGCCTCACCGTGAGCAGGACGGGTGAGATGGTGCCGTAGACGACGGTGATGTGCGACTTGAGCCTGAGTCCGGGGCTGAAGCCCTGGATGTTCTCCAGGTCACGGTAGAAGTTGCCGACGCCGTACACCCAGTACATGGACAGCACCTCCATCAGGCCGATGAACAGGTACGGCCAACCCGCCGCGTAGTTGTCGAGCAAGTCTATGATGTAGCGTCCACCCTGCGAGAGAGTGTCATTCAGTCATCGTCGAATGGAGTGCGGATGTTAGAGCGTCCTTCTTCTCTGCTCGGTACCGCTCAATATAAGGTTAATTTGAGAAGAGTCAGACATTGCAACCATCGTCGATTGAAATTGACGCCCGACTGACTTCGACTTTGCGCACTCACTGCTCGAAATCCACATTGGCAATATTCAGTGTGAGTAGATGAATTCGAAAGTCCCGTGAACTGTCCCAAAATTTGTCAATTTGGGTAGGAGATGACACCCAACCGTGAATAATTTTCTACTCTCATTCTCCATTTAAGGAATTAATTTTCTACTACCAATTTATGAATTGTGATATTGTTATTCTGATATAGATAAATATTGACTAAAAATGCATTATTTCAATGAAAAACATTGTTTTTCATATTCAAAACAGTAATCAATACCGTACTATTTTCTACATATTTTATTCCACCCTCATGGTCTTTTTGGGCTCAAAATTTCTACTCTGACACCTAAGCCAAAATGGAATATTGGGACAGTGGCAATATTGGGACCAATATTCTCTGTGTCTCTGTGCTGAGATTCATTTGCGTTTTATTCGGATGTCCAGAATATTCTCACTCCCCCTCTTAGACCAGCCTCACGTCAACATCGGCCGCTGCCCGAGCGCTGTCTCACCTGCGTGGTCAGCGGAATGCCCAGCACAAAGAGGACGACACACACGCCGATCACCACCCACGGCTTCTTGGGACGCAGCTGCGGGAACTCGTCCAGGATGCAGGTGATAATGTTCTCCACGATGGCGAACTGGGAGTCGAGGCCAAGCGTGAACAGCATCAGGAAGAAGAGCAGCGCCCAGAGTGTGGACACGGGCAGACGGGTGACCAGATCGGGGTACGCCACGAACGCCAAGCCTGCCGGAAACGGAGGGCCGGTCAAGTGAGGAGATTGCAGACGGTGACCAGATCGTGGGTACCGCCCCCCAACGGAAACGCCTAGCTGGCCGGAAACGGAGTGGCCGGTCAGAGTTGAGGAGATTGCCAGACGGTGACCAGATCGGGGCTACGCCACGAACGCCAAGCCTGCCCGGAAAAGGAGGCGTCCAGAAGTGAGGAGATTGCAGACGGTGAACCAGATCGGGGTACCACGAAACGCCAAAGCCTGCCGGAAACGGAGGGCCGGTCAGAGTGAGGAGATTGCCAGACGGGTGACCAGATCGGGGTACGCCACGAACGCCAAGCCTGCCGGAAACAGAGGGCCGGCCAGAGACTGGTTTTAACATAATCAATGCGAAGCACACGAAATATGGTGTGCTACATACCAAAACTTGATACGTGTCCAATTGAAGTTACGATTTTTAGTAAACAACAATCGCAACCCATGACCATTGGAGATATTGACTGAAGATTAGGTACGCCGCATAAATTCAAAATTGGGATACTACGTCTACGATAACAGCCCTCGTGATACAGACCCCGTTGATCTACGTCGAGCAGTCGCCAAGACCAGAGACGTAGGAACTTCACGAAAAGTGTGTGTGTGTTTGTGGGGGGAGGGGGCAGTGCAACTTTGATCCCGTTTTTAGAGAAACCAAACCCCCTATGGAATATTTCTTTGCATATTTGGGCTATAATCGTCTTGGCGACCCTTTTTACATAAAAAACTTTTACCACCAATCAAAATGACAGATTTTAGCGACAAATTTGGCCGAAAAGTGAGTGGACCATGCCCCCCCCCCCCTCCCCTCAGCCCCTTCTCCTACGCCTATGGCCAAGAAGACGAAGTGTCTCACCTGATCCGCTGGTCACCACCTCATCGACGGGGACGCCCAGCTCGTGCGCCATGAAGCCCAGCACGGAGAAGATGGCGAAGCCGGCGAACACGGACGTGCAGCAGTTTCCGAAACACACGATCAGTGTATCCCTGCAGGGAAGGAAACATTGAAATGAGAATAACAGACATCAAGTTCGCGGAGATCAGATTAGTGATATGTAATGAAGTAAAACCATATAATGCAAACATAAAGTGTTCGGTCCAGGGATGTAGCGTCTCCAGAAAAGTTGGGAGGCTGAGCTGGACAAAAGTCGCTTAAAGCACAATCGAAATCAGCAAAGTACATGTTTCTCCCCGAATTGGACCCACTTCCTCGTCAAAGTGGGGGGGGGGGGCTGAAGCCCCAGTTGGGGGGGGGGGCTGAAGCCTCAGTTGGGGGGCAGAAGCCCCAGTTTAGGGGGAATAAGCCACCTACTGAGTAGGAACCGACACCCCTTGTTCAGTCACCTTTATCATGAGTCATGTTTTTATTAAACGCTGGATGAATAAATTAAGTTGGTTCTTCGCCCTTGAATAGCTCTCCCATTGATAGAACAAAAAATCCTACTTGTAACGAAACATTCTGTCCAATATAATAATTTGCATTGCATATACTTTTGTATAGGCGTGAGTTTGGTATTGGTCTTCGCATGGAGTTATATAAAATAAAGTATTGTTTGTTGATGAATTTTTGCCAAAGTAGTTTATGAAGTCCAAAAATCAAAATCATTAGCAATTATTAGTTTGTCAATATTGTTTTAAAAAACAGTGGCGGCGCCAGCCTTCCGTGACTGGTTCGGCAACGCTTCCGGGTAACAACGGGCCGTCTAACCGCCGCTCAAACGCAGTAGCACTGTAAACTCATAGGGAGCAAGTGCGCGCTATAAGCGATGCAAACGTCAATATGTATACAATACTTACTCGATATGGTGACCCGCCATACATTACTGCGACGTAACACAGTAGAGTACTGCGTCCTACTCTATACTGCGAACCGGTTACATGGCCCAGGGATTCACCAACTACGACGGTTGACGAGTGCATAGCCTGTAGGACTACAATAAACATAAGGGTGTCTGAGCTTATATAAGCGAGTGCACGGGCATCCAGTGCGTCCCCTGGCTGCAGGCCTGCACAATATCGCCTTGATCTGTCAGGAAATCCCGAATGGAGCCTCTCGCACAGAATAAACATATTGACACAGGTCATGAAAATTATGGCTCCTAAGTCCCCACACCACATTCCAGGCCGATGACGCTGCAATTCGGGACCAGTGTCTGAATGAAAGTGCCTTTTACTCCCTTATTTGGCGTCGGTTTTCACGTGACAGGAGAGTCACTGCTCCAAAAACTAGTCTTATAAACTTCTTGGGTGTCCTACATCCAAAAATATGTTTTAAGTGACTCCTTGCGCTGGGTGTCGCATCCTTTGAATGGCTCCCTCAGCTCTTTTAATCCCTGAAAGATGGAGTAGTGAATATCCTTTTGGGAGTCTGACCCCACTCAGGGTGTCTCCAAAATGTAATGACAGAGTTTGGAAGGAGTCAGACACCAGTGTGAAGGAGCCTGTACTCTTTCTGCTCTGACGTCATAGGGTCAGACTCTCTTAAATCACCGAATAAAAAGTGTCCAAGCTCGTCCAAAGTTGTCATGATCCCGCTACACATAGGTAAAGTTTGTTTCAACATTAGGGAGTCATTTTTCCGCCGCATTTCGGCACCGTTGTGCCCATATTTGGGCACCGTTGTTTTATTGTTACATTCGATTTAGTAAAATGTGTCATTTTTGCCATCAAAGACACCTCCGCAGCGTGACCTTGCAAAAATCCCCGAGTCTGTAACTCGAAAACCTGAGGTCAGATCGAGCTAAAATTGTCACTGCTGAATAACCGGATATATAAATTTGAACAAAAGTGAGCGATGAGTGTGTAATTTGAAAGATTGATTTTCTTGAAATGTCGCGGAGTGCCCCAGCGGTCATGTCACGTGACATACAGGAGATAGGACAGGGACGTAGCCAAGGGGGACCACGGGGGCCATGCCCCCCCCTCCTGAGCGAAATAAATTCACACTAGATAGATGAGATTCTCTGAAAACCCGCCCCCCCCCCCTCCCCCGGTCAGCAGCATATGGCTGAGGAGCAAAATGTGATTCTTTTCCAACGTGCCCCCCCCCCCGAGCAAAATCCTGGTTACGTGCCTGAGATAGGATGATATAGGGACATTGCTTATTGTCAGATCACTAGTCAGAATACGTACTTTTCTGCACTCAAAGTGAGGTGGTGTTTCTTAAGAAATTAACCGTCGAGTGTTATTTTCTTAGTTTACCGTTCTTTCCCTTTAAATATCCGTTATTTGAAGGTTTCTTCTTGCGCCGATTCGAATATATCGTTTTATTAAGACACGATGACAAATTATGAATTGCCTGCTCCCTTTGACCCCAATTCAGCTTGACTGGGGAGCCGGCGGCTTCACTGGGGGTCTGTACCCCCCAGTTAACATGTTAGAAGAGGTCCTGTGCCTAATAATTTATTTGTTGCATTGTTGACTTCATTAACTCCGTGTTCAATATTTGTTTTGTCCGTGGCTTTACCTAAGAACGTTGTTGTGGAACTTGTTGTAGCTGGCTAGGGTGATGAGACCACCGCTGGCGATGCTGAGCGAGTAGAAGATCTGTACGGCGGCCGCCTCCCAGATCTTGACGTCGGACAGTTTGCTGAAGTCAGGCACTATGTAGAACTTGATGCCGTCGTAGGCTCCCGGCAGCGTACAGCCTCTCACCAGCAGGATGACGAGAACCACGTACGGGAACAGGGCAGTGAAGTATACAACCTGCGCCGCAGGAGGAAGGCAAGTCAATCAGCTGTGGCATCATATGCGACCTGCAGTGGAGAAATGGACGCTGCCTGGTTCTCATCTCCCATACGACCTGGCTTAGTTGAATGTGGATGTTGTTTTGATGTGATGACAATTATCAAAATATAAATAAGGCAGCGTAAACCAGTGACGATCACAGAAACTGCACCGAATATCGCCGATTTCCAGAGCAGATGGCCAGAGCAGCACGCCGTCTTCCATCCTTAATCCTCACCTTGCCCGAGGACTTGACGCCCTTGATGAGCGCAGCGCAGACGACAACCCAGGCGATCAGCAGCGAGACGAACAAGCCCCACTGGATGTTGCCCAGTGTGCCGATGCCGTCGCTCAGGTTCAGCACGTGACGCTCCAGGAACTCCCGCGGCTTGTGTCCGATCGGGGGGGGGGTCAGAGAGGGGGATGTCAGAGGGAGACCAGTCATCGCTGCACCAGGCCTGCTCATGGACTCGTTGCTGAGTGTTTGTAGGTTCTGCGATGTTAACTACATAATATGTCTTCGGTATTACAGTGATGGAGCATGCTTAGCATAGCGTACAATATAGCATGCCTCTCAATTTTAGCTTAATGCTTAAACATCACCGAATTATTGAGTTACTTTTTTTTCATTAAGATGTTGAAGAGGAGTTATCAATAATAATGCAGCAGTCATTTTACGTAGCTCTCGCGCCGGGATGTGATCCTACTCACGCGAGACGCGCAGGTTGTCCGCGATGGTCTCGTTGACCTGGTACAGCTGCGCCTCGGTGGCGTTGGTGATACACTTGCCGTAGTTGTAGATCCACCACGTGCCGTCGTTCTCGGTGGCGCACCGCTCGTACTCGGTGCTGCTGAAACAGACTGCAGGGGCGGGGTGACGTCACATGATGACGTCATGATGACGTCAGCTGCGGAGTCGGTCTCCTCTGAACGAGACGTGGTGGCGAGCAGCGACGCCATGCGAGGGTCTCTTAAGTCCTATGTTTTGTCATTGATGTGGCTTTATGTATAGTGTACTCTATAGGTAAAGTCGGAGTATCTAGGTAGGATGTGACAGGGTCGTCTGTTTTTAATATTTTATATCGTTGTAATTACATGAGGCAAACCCATTATGCTCATTGAATGCTCATGGGATGTTTATGCTAGCACGATCATTATTCGCTTCCTGTTGATTTGGGTTTTAGATCTAGCTGCTGTCGAAATCACAATCAGTGATGCAATTCACCGGATGTTTAGGATTAACACTGGACAGAACAGTCGAGACGACTGATTTATCAGGCATTTTGAAACTCGTCAGAAAAACGTTCCCACGGTATATTCATATAAACCGAGCTTTTCCATTATTGTGATAAACACTGCGGTAGCGCAACCGGGCCGGCTCAGTCAGCATCGGAAACGGCTGAGTAAACGCCCCCTAATGACTGGACTGCGCATGCGCATGGTGCCGGCTATTGGAATAACACCTCACAGAATTAGCTGGCTTTAGGCCATTATGTTGGATGAAAAATAAACTGCCAACTCATAATGAACAGCAGGTATCGCTGACCCCAAGGTCATCTTCATCTTCACTAATGAGCTGCTCATTTGACGCAGTGTACCGCCCGAGGGTGAAGCCGCTCGTGCACTCTGAAGAGCCTTACACGGACAAAAGAGCGGTGCCAAACCATGACGATAATGTATACATATCACACTTCAGGAGGAGTGAAGTTCGACAAGGTCACCAAACGCCAGCGAGACGCTTGACCTTGCGGACGTCCCTCCGTGATTGAGTCACAGTCCGGCTCGTAGAAAAGCTTTTGTGTCGCGGTGATGACGTGTGGCAAAGTGCAGTGCGCCTTTTATGGCACTGAATTCCTGAGCTGCCTTTTCGGACAGAGTATAGGATTGGAATACCATGTGGTTTATGTTTGGTTGTGACATTGAGCGGACGTTTTTTTAAAGGTGGCAATATAATATTCTGCGCAATCTATTGCAAATACGACATTTACTAATTAGTTTTCGAGCAAGCAACGCTTATAAGAAATAATGTACATGAATGTAGGTAATAATTAAATGGTTATATAGACCATAACACAAGTACAGTACAATCGTGATCACAATTTGAATCATGCACGAGTCAGTAAATATTGGTGACGTATCCTCCCTATGACGTATGACTATGACGTATCCTCCCTATCCTCCGATGACAGCAATGTTCCGCCGGCCGGATTTCAGCTCGTCCGTTCCGGCCCGGTCCACTTACACTGCGTGTTGAAGTCGTGGTGGCAGTACTGCCAGGGCAGGTCGCTGGTCATGCTGGACCATGTGTAGAAGATGGTCCACGCGATGATCATGTTGTAGTACAATCCCACTGCCACCGAGGCCAGGAACATGGCCACGCCCAAACCTGCCGGGCGCAGTCGGGTCATGATGGGTGACTTTATTGCTGTTTTAGTGGCGCAGCATCCTGATGAAGCATTGGTGTGTAGTATCATACAATCGATTTTACAAAATAATTACAGCAGAGTCATAGTGTCATACAGCTTGGGGACTTACGTGTCGGCGCTCATAAGCCCAATATATAATATATAGACGCCCATGAGCTCAACATGTAGTCATCATCATAGATCATAGTCATTGGTATATCTTGTCATTTTTATGCATATTACGTCGCTTAGTAGTATATCAAGTTAAGTTACAAAACCAGAATGTGTATACTCATAGATAACAGTAGTACTACTGTTATCTATGGTATACTATATACATAACTGAAAGTTACACATGACAACCTACAACCTTAGCCTTAGCATTTATACTTCTCAGTATAAAAGCTAAGTCGGGCGCTTGCAAATCATCCGTCGGTGCGCGGGTTAAGTCAAAGTCATTATTTCGCCAAAAATCCGACGACAGAGGAATTCGCAGGAAATGACGCGATTAAATACCAACCGAATATACCAACATCAAACCTACTGTTAATAAACAAAATTATATGTGTTACAATTATTTAAATGAGCATGCCTTGCTGCAGATTTTCCTGTTGATACCTATCAACCACTTTCAATATACCCAAAGTTTTCACCTTATTGCGCCGCCGAGTTCGCATTTGTCAGTTTTAGTAAATTGCTTAGCTTACACACGGCGATTTATCACTCTATGAAAATCAAGGATGGGCAGACTAGCATGTTTTATCATCAATAATTAGGGAACTTTAGTGCTTATTTTAGCCAGACAGCACGTTTTACCAGAAAGAAGAGGATGACCCATATACACGTGAGACATCCGACATTTAAGTTCCTCGTGCAATGTCAGACAATAATCCGGCTTCCAATTTTAATCCACGATGAGGCGCTTAGTAGTGCATACTTTTAAACATTATGCCCTCGACGACGGACTCCATTGTGCTTCAGCATGAAAATAATTCCACGAATTGGACGATCCCGTCGAACCAGTCTGCGGTCCTGCCGAAGGTCACTGCCGTGCTAACCATGGCCTACTCTATCCGTGCCAAGTCGAGGCTCCGGCCTTACAGTATAGGCCTAAGGCCCCCAGCTCATCCAGCGTTCCACATTTGCTGTGTCGTGTTGTCCGGAGTCAGAACTCGGTTCTGAACAGATGCTTTACCGGTTCTTCCTGGATCAGTATTTTATGTCATCGTCTAACTAACTAAGCGTTGCTTTATGTTCCTTCTCTGTCAATATCTTCATAGCTCAGTTATATTTATCCCATCCCCATGCCAGCGCCCTACTGCTTTAGCTCCGTTCCATCGTCCATGCTGCTCCAACTCCACTTCAGAGTCCCAGTTTTGCTCTAGCATACCACCCATGTTCCAGCTCCGTTCCATTGCCTCAGCCATTCAAGTCCTACTCCGTTCTATCATCCTGTACTGCTCTTAACTACATTAGCTACATTTGTAACAGATCCATGACAGACGTATATTGACGATAATAACTCAAAACGATGTATTGGCAAAGCTTTCGATATCAAGTATCGTGACACTGCAGATGCTGACATGAAGAGAAAACACAACAGAGACAGTGTTATATATTTCACTGTCTCTGTTGTGTTTTTCTCTCATGTTCAGCATCTGCAGTGATCACGATACTTGATATCGAAAGCTTTGCCAATACATCGTTTTTAGTTATTATCGTCAATATACATCAGCTACATTCTATATAGCTACATAAGTACATAAGTTAGCTACATCCAGCGCCTCGGTTTCGTTCCGGGTTCCCATTCCTGCCCCAGCTCCGCTCTATATCAGCTCATAGCTCACCCTTGAAGCCGGGTGCGTAGTGTTTGAAGAGTGTGATGGGCGCCATGGAGCTGAACTGGCCGATGGTCAGCTCCAGCAGGAAGATCGGGATGCCCAGGCAGAAGAGCATGATCACGTACGGGATGAGGAAGGCTCCGCCGCCGTTCTGGTAGCAAAGGTACGGAAAGCGCCACACGTTCCCAAGACCTGCGGGAATCAGTTCAGACAAGTCGTTAATCGAACAGGAAAGCATGCAAAGGTCATACATTGTCATAAAGTCATAAATTGAATTAAGCTAAAATGTCATAGACTAAGTATAAATATATCTACCTACAAGTGCAATTTCCAGTATCTGTGTTAACCAAGTTATTTGGATGTGGAAATAATATTCTTATCATGCATGCACAGGCATGAAATGTTGCACATGTTTAGTAACTGCCTATCGATTTTTATTTTTGCCTATTGCGTATCATTTTCGTTCTCGACACGAACTATGTAGGCAGACAGGTGAAGGCCACAGGTGCACACCACCCACCGACGGCATATCCGAGGCAGGAGAGGAGGAAGTCGAGCTTTCCGGTCCAGTTTCCACGCTCGGGGTTCTCGTCTCCCTCGAACAGGTGCTCCACGGACGAGTTCTGCACCGGCGGCCGGACCGCTGCTCTGGAAACGACACACAACTGACTTAGATGCAGAACACCACTGTGGTCGGGGTGGCAGGTGGGGTGGGTCGGGTTGAGGGTGTTTTAGTTTAAAGTATTTTTTCCTATAGTTCTACTGCTATGAAATAGTTTTAAGCGTCACCTTTCGATTGTTATATCGCACCTTTAAATACATCTGGATATGGTAATAGAATAGACTTAAAGATGTGGTTGCAGCGACAAAAATATGGGAAGTTTGTCTCCTCAACTCAACTGGGTCAAGGCACTGGCGGGACCACATCACAAACGTATTTTTCCAAGTATAGTAGAGTTTAACACTTACTAACTAAACGTGAGCTTTTGAGCTGTTGACAGTTCAAGGACATCAGCTTTGCAGGCGGTAAACACAGTGCACTAGGCACCATCGGGTGCGGTCATTGCTAACATCGCTGGCAACTTTGTTTTTCATTCCATCTGCAATGCGGAATCACCTGCACAGAATATAATAATAATACGAAAGGCTACAGCCATCAAGGAATAAGTTTATTTGCTATCTAGCATCACGTTGCCTTGTAATTGTATTTCACAATCAAAAGACAAGTAATGCTGTTTGCCTTACATAACCGGAACACTAGTGCTATATTGCTTTCTTGAGGTAGAATACGTTACGAATAATTTAACAGCCTGCACAAGAAACTGAAAAGACATGTTAATGAATAAGGATAATTGTGTACGTTATATGGCGACCACATGTAAACTCACGGGAGGACACCGCATGTTAACCAATACCATATCTTAACAAAGCAATGGAAACTCGTTAGATGGTTTCATTGTGTTTATAACATTTAAAACAGACAATGGTTGGAACCAATTCAACTATACCAACTGTTGAGTTCAATATAACGGATGTTTGACGTTTCAATACGTCCCATTTAAAAAAAACAGTCGGCTTTTCCTTGGTTGCCACCAGGAAGGTAATTTCGTCCTCGTCATGGGTCCGCTCTCTCATTAGATTCACCAACACGTTCAGCGCCGCTCAGTCAGACACCTGCCGCGGCGCAGCTGAATGCGCCGCCACAAACGGAACCGCATGATCAATGCGCCACCAAACAAAGACGATGACGCCAGCCGCAGCGCCGGGAGCCACGGCGGCCGGCGTGACGGTGCTGAACAGTCCGGCTCGGGAGTTTCTCTCCTCAGAGACGGACTTTTTATCCCGGGCAAAACAGCGAGCGCGCTGCACGAGCCGCGCGCGGCTCTCAGATCCCGCCGGTGATCTGCTGAGTCGAGAGCCGCCGCCGGCGTCACTGCGCCAATGGCGGCGCCAGGAAAGCGTGACGGAATATAATGGGCTCGCCGGACTCTCATAGACGAATGTGTATTCTTAATGTTGCTCTCACAATTATCATTAGCTTTGAATGAAGAAAAGTGCACAACTGTTGTTATTTCAAGCTTATGATAGAAGAGACGTCGATACGACATTCAGCTGCATGCGACATGCGAAATGTGATGTCCACGCAGCTACTCGCACGCTGGGATCAGAAGTCGTCTGTTCCGCCTTCCTTACGTTACGCTGGAGCCGCCCGTGGCCTCGGCTGGCCGGCCCGTGACGTGCACACTGCACGGCCTGCGCTAATGGGCGGTCAGCACGGTGATGACGCTGCCGCCGCCGGCGGTGGCGGCAGCGGCGGCGGCGGCGGCGGCGGCGGCGGCGGTGGCGGTGGCGGCGGCGGCCAAGGGAGGCCTGTGACCGCGCGGCTCGTGCGACTCCTGCGCGCCCCGGTCCCAGCCCACCTGGCGGGCGCCGTGGTGGCGTCCGAGCCAGTCACGCAGCCGCCCGTCACGTGCACGACGCGTGACGTGACGTGATGATGAGGCGTAACGTGACGCCGGATCAAGGCCAGGTGGCGGGCTGCGACCTGACCTCCGGTGCCGGCCCGACCGACCCCGATAGCAGGCGGCGCTGAACCGAGTGGCGAGAGGCTCGGGCTCGGTCGACCGACCGCAGTGCGGCCGGCGGCGTTCTCTCGGAGTAGTGCCGCCTCATAGGTGCAGCCTTCTCTCGGACTGGTTCCGCCACATATAGGCGCAGCCGAGTGTGTGGTCATGTATCATCATCACATTGCTGCGGACAATTTCCCCGCGGATTAATATTTCGCTGAAGAAAGCGTCTAGCTGGTGTGTTTATTTCTTTGAGTCATTCGAGTGCACGAGAAAAATTAAAGCCACCATGAAAATAAAACGGAGCGTGGGTGACGGCCAGACGTTTGCACCGTGTGGAGGCACCAACCTTGAATCCATGCTGTTGCTGCGTCGACAGATAAATCTCACGGTCCGCGGACACGAGCAGGAGGGCAGGTGACATTAAGCAGGAGGCAGCTTGGCATCTAAGCAGGAGCAGCTGGCTTCTTATTCTGCTCCGCCGCCGTGACATTAGTCGTATGCACTGTTCGTGTTCAGTGTTCATTACTGCGCTGTTCAGACCGAACAGACCGTGCAAAATCGTAGACTATACCACCCTGCTTCCGGTGCCATAGGTGGCCCATCATCAGAGCAATCATAATAAAGTATCAGTCAGTGGAAAGTCACCTGCCAGTGTCTTGTAGCGATACTAGTACACATGTAATGGTTAATGACGTAATAGTAATCCTACGTTAATAGTAAACGTAATCCTGGGAACAGGTAAAACAGAGAAACTTATCAGGCAATCTAAGGGAATGCAGCTTAGTGGAAAGTTGGTTGGACGTATGGACGCACAGGCAAACCATTGTGCATTGAATTCACATTCGTTCTTACTCATTTTGTGCACGTGGTAAGTATCTTTACCCAAGGTTACCGGTGTCTGCAAACTGCGTTTCGTCCGACTGATACCTTTGAATAAATACCTACCTTTCACCTAAAATGCACGTCTAGGCACTGTCGTCATCCATCACAATAGAGTGCATAACTGGAAAATTTCCTTCCTATCTGGATTAAGGGCATATCTAAATTCACCGTCTTCGTATATCCTGTTTTAAAGTCGATTTCACTGCTGCTTCGGCTGAAACTAGTAGGGATCCGATAAGCCTCTAGAACACCCAGCAAGGTCTCGTGACCTGCAAATCGTGCACGTTTACGCAAGTATTCCCTCAGTAGTCAGCACACACTGCCAGAGACCTCGATAGGACCGAGCGGCGCGGTCTGTCTCAACGCAGTACCACCTGCGGCCGCCCGCGGCTCGCCTTTTTCACCTGCCTGCCCAGTGCCAGATCATCGCGTCAGCGATGACGCGACATATTTGCCGACCAAGTGTCACCGGCCACCTGGCGCAGCACCATTACCCCGTATGGGAGAGGAACGGCGCGGCGGTACACACCATACCCGTCTGAGACCAGAAGACCGGGTGGCGGGCGGTGGTAACATATTACCCCGTCTGAGGAGGGGACTGGACACGGGAAAACACTATTAACCCGTCACTCTGAGGAGAGACCGGCACGGTTCTGGAGAAGGTAACACCATTATTCTCGTCTGTATGAGGGGACCGGTACGGGTAACACCATTTATTCCGGTCTGAGGAGAGACCGGTACGGGTAACACCATTTCCCCGTTCTGAGGAGGGGACGGCGCGGGGCATTTACCATTACCCCGTCTGAAGGAGGGGACCGGCGACGGGGTACTGTGTCTGACAGCTGCAGCCGTTCAGCTGAGCTGGGCTTCGCACGTCCCCACTGCCGCAGCCAGCTCACTGCCGGTCACGTGACCGCGTTCATCCGGCCCCGAGCATTGTCGGTATTGTTGGCGGTGACAATGTCACAATGGCCCGTCACCGCCGGCCGTGGCCGCCGTGCCGACTGGTTAGGTCACGTGACACCCCGCACGAACTGAGCGGCAGCCACGATATGCGGCAGGCATGCGGTCCGCGATCCGCCGCCCGACTAGAAGACGGTTTTACCAAGGTCTTACGGCGCGGGGAGCACGGGAGGGATTTTCCTCATTTTGCACATTCGACACGGCATAACACCGCCGAATCGAGCTCGCCAGCGACAGCGCTGAGTGATGCAACCAGAAGGAACAGAGGCGATTTTCCTTTGCAAGTACCGATGTTAAAAAGACCACTTGCTCAAAATTTAAATTTCATCGTGACCGTTCGAGCAGGTGCTTTAATCTGTTCAGTTAGACCCTTCGAGCTGACTGTTCGTTGTTACCGTGCACTGCCATACCATGCACTTGTTGGCGCGGTTCAACTAAGGGCGGATCCAGGATTTTTTTAGAAGGGGGCAAGCCAATTTAGGGGCGCCTTCCAACAATCCAGGTGCGCAAAAAGGGCACTGAGTGGTCTGAGGGGCGCTCTGTAATTCTGATAGGAGCGCCAAAGTGGTCTGAGGGGCGCCCTGTAGTCATAATAGGAACGCTGAGTGCTCACGGGCTGTCGCCTGGGGGCGACCGGCGACGGACAGCCCGTGGGGCGCCCTTCTGGCGTTCTGGGAGGGGGAAGGCACACCCTCCGGGTCCCCTGGATCCGCCCCTGGGTTCAACTACCTAATCAGTACCTATACGGCGCGAATATCTTATTACCATTTGACTGTTCTTCTGGCCGCCACCGGCCTTCTTCGCTCGGTGGTGTTTTGCAACCAACCCTCCCGTAGTTGTGCACCACCAGGCTGTTTTGTCAGCTGCTGACAAAAAGCGCTCGAAACTTACTGTTGCCACACTCCGAATCAGCATTTAGCTGTCCGCCAAGGGCATTCCTACCACAGGCATATCTACCTCACCCTACCTGTCACCTCACCAAAAAAGCTGGATGTGTTAAGACGAATACAGTCCCGATACACACTCCAGTCTTTTGCGGGCGCGAGTTGGCTGATAAATGATTGTTCAGGGGGTGGCCACAAGCCTCGCGCGAACAGATGCATCGGACGCCCGCCGGAATGCGAGTGATATCGCGCAGTGACTCACCGGGTGAGGTGATATGTCAGACACGTCAAACGGCATTTCGATCCGGTCACTGTGGACACCGCTGGTGACTGCGTGTATGGATGAGATAGGTACACTGATATCTCAAAATAGCGCGGTGCATCGGGAAATCCCGATTATGTTTTTATAAGACAGCTGTGCATGCAAGATTAAGACAGCCGCGAGTTTGTTTTCTTTTAACAACGCATTACTCTTCGGCAGATTACATCTTACGAGGATGCAATGACGACATGCCTGACTGACGATCTCCTCTGTCATGTAAAAAATGGTTAAATTATTTTGTGCGCCTCCACACTGTTGCGTGGTGCTTCCCAGTCTTTGAGACTAATCCGTCGTCACTAACTTGGACTTGGACCGATGACCTGTTGTTGTTAATTCCCTCCAGGCCGATCTTCGGTCATAGCCTGTGGGCTCTGGAGGACCCTGTCAGCGGCCCACAGGACCGCCACCTCCTCGCTGCTCCGCACCTCCTCCAGGTTCGGTCTGATTGTCCCAGTGGACCTCAGTCTCGCACCCACCGGGGCCGGTCAGTGCAGTAGGACATATTGCGGCGTGTCGGCCGCTTCTCTGCAGGTGGGGTACTGGGCCCCTCGCAGTTGACGTCCTCGCACCCGGCGCAGCGTCCCGCCGGGCCTCGGCCGATGCGGTGCAGGTACTGACGGGAGCCCGACCAGTGTCCCGCGCGCAGCTGGTGGATGTCCACAGCCACGTCGATCCATTCCCGCCACGCCACAACCACACCCAAGTTGGGGGAGGCGGCCGAGTTCGAGTATCGCGGCCTGTCGTTTCTGTTGGGGGGATACTCTGGGCTGCAGTGGTCCGACGTCTAGGCTGATGACGACTCACCTTGCTCCCGGGGGGGGGGGCGCTCTGGTCTCGGCAGGATCAGCTCCACTAGGCTTCATGGTCACATTTATAGTCCCCATCCCGTCAGTCCCATTCAGCAGACCCAAACCGTTCCAGTACGAATTGAATACTGAATGTGAGCTCCCATTTCCATCCGTTTCAGCATATTTCACTTTTTGTGGTGCTAACAAATTATATGCTCTGTCCCAAATCTGTCCCAACCCGCTACATTTCCATAAAATTTCCCCACACACCCATTTCGATCCCGTATCCCTTCCAGCACTTTTCGGTGCTGGAACTCCTGCCACGTCCCACATCTCTCGGCCGAGCCGTCTCCAGCCCGTCACCGCCCTGACTCTGACGCTAGACGCTCGTGAGTAGTGGCCTCTGCCACTCGGCGGAGCGGGTCGTCCTGGAGGAGGCTTTCGTAAGCCAGAGTCTGTCTGCGGCGGCGGCCGCGGTGATGCCGATGACCTCGGCCAGTGCCGCGCCTGCGCAGTGAGTCTCTCTGTTGTGGCGGAGCTCTCCAGCCGGCTGCGGGAAATACCCGCAGGTACCTGGGCTCAGTATAGTAGGTATGTAGGACATCATGTAGGACTCCTGAATCACCCGGGCGCGGCTGCAGGCCATCTGCTGGGCTGATCACGGCCGGCTGGCCTGGGATGAAACTGTACGCTGAGACTATAGGTGCGTAGAGGAAAGATTTTCTGGTTTATGCAGATCGCATCGAAGGCAGTTCTCAACTATATATACAAAAGGACTTATTTGTCCTATTTTGTTTTCTCTATTGCCGACAAGCAACCATATTTATACATTCAGCATCAGCTTTCTTCCCATTTGTTGTTGTCTGACAGTATCAGCATAAAGGTATTGATTGCCAGATGCTCAATTAAAATAAACACTGAAAATACAGGGGAGGGAGTGTCACTATATAGCAGGGGTCACTATATAGCACACTATAGCAAGGCAAACATGAATCGGTTGAGTGAACATATATGTCGCTTGCTAGTTGCTGATGACAGCCGGAACTGAGGTAAAATATATTATGTACTGTGTAAAAATGCTGTAACAATCATAATCAATCCTCAACCAAATATGCAGTGATGTAATAGTCCGGTAAACAAATGTTAACAACACAAACCGTTTTCACGATGGCTTACATTTTGCCGCGGAAAATGGTTTTTAAAAAACATTTTTTTTATAATGTTCCAGTAGTAGGCCGTTCCAAAACGATGGACAATTTGCGAATAATGGTTTAAACAGCTCGTCTCTATGGTGCCTGTAAGGGCGAGGTTTAAACATTTTTTTCGGGCAAATTCTCCATCGTGAAAGCGGCTACAACTAGAACATTTCAAAACATTTTAAAATGTTTTAAAACTTTTCGCGCAAAATAAGCCATTGTGAAAACGGCTACAGCTTTGTATGGATTAGGTAAATTATAAACTGTTAAGATGTTTGTTCAATATTTTTTTTTCCGGATATAGCGCGAACTCACGAGACCGGCAAAGGACATCGCCTTTGAAACATATGCCTAGGATGGGATAGACGTGCTAAAAGTCACGTCTCTTCGAGGCCGATGGTGAAATGTCCTTGATGCAGGATGATTATGAACATGTCTCAATCAGACGTACATTTAGCGCCAATTAGCCCTAATTACCACGTTGACACTCAGCAGATTCAACCAATTCGTACGCCTCATTGGATGGCGTTACCAACAGAAATTGTGCCTGATTGAAATTCACCAGCCGAAGAGCTGATGTCAGCTGGGTGAGTAACATCCGCCTTCCCCCCCCCCCCCACCGCTCTGGGGAGAGGGGGGTGAATCAGCTCAAAGACGCCGCCAATGTCACCTTGGTGGTGATGCATACGCTCCTCTCCCTGTCGTAAGAACAACGTACCTCCGAAGGTCAGCACAGCGAGGCAAAACCCGCTGCCTGGGGTCATCATATGACGCACCTCTGAGGCCACAGAATCACGTGTCTGGGAGGGCCGTGCTCTCACGTGGGAATTTAAGTGCCTCTGCTTGATTGGTGTAAAAAACGACGAGTCACAGCCGATACACCGCAAGATTAAATGTCCAACGTGCTTGTTTCCTGCCAAGAGCGTCGCCAGGACTGTTTCAAAACATTGTCGTCGTGCTGACATGGAGAAGGGATATGTCTCTTCTCCGTGGTGCAGATGTGGACGACGATTAATTGGTGGATTGAAATGATTTGTCGGTATCTCTCACACAGTTTCAGGAATATGAAATGTCGTTTTGCCCGCTGGTTAAAAGAGGCTTAGCGGAAATATGTCTGTTAAGAAGAGTAAATAACTGTCCCAAAAGTAGTGATAATTGATGAAGGAATGAACATGAGGATATACGGAAATGAGAGGCAGCATATTCGCACCAAGAAGTGACGTACAGTTACTGGCCTGCCACCGATAAAGATTACTCTCGCTCTTCGTTATATCATTAAACTCCCTATTGGGACCCGGTCCCAGCACCGATCATTTATGTCGACAGGCCGCTGTCAACCTTAAACTTTCAGGATAAAAGATAATACAATAGAAGCGGTAATGATACCCCACAGACAATAACCTCTCATCAACTTGACGTTGCCATGAATTCTGCGGTCTCCCCTCCCCCTGTCTACCCGACACCAAAGCTCTGTCCGACGCCGCTGTACAGCAGCTGACTCTCTCTGGCTGAGCCGTCGCAGCTCCAGCGGCGGACAGGCTGGCGGGTTACACCGCCCGGAGAGTGAGAGAGCGAGAGAGCGGGACAGAACCTGTCCCGGAGCAGTCCAGTGGCGACCGCAGACGGCCGCCTTTCTACTCGCGAGTTCAAGGATGCCCAACGGCACCAGCGGATGATACTGGTGCTACTATTGATACAGAGATGGGCCTGGCTGAGGGCCGTCAAGGGCACTTACGGATCTTGGCTGGTTTGTTTTAGGATTGACTCCTGTAGCTGCATTGTTGAAAGAAATCATTTATTCAGACCATTGTTTTAATTAGGAATTTATTTTGCTTGTGTTTGCATATTTTAGCTTCAAACAATGTGATTATAATCAGGTATGAAAACAAGTTGTATTGAAGCTCCATTCAATGTGCTTTTGCTTCACACCTATCTTTTAAACATTGTGTTGTGCTGCCTGGCCTCAACCAGCACCCGTTGCTCAACATTTCAGCTACAGGGGCAACACATGCTACCTGCGGTCGGGTTATGTTTGCTCTTACATCACCCCTCAATCGCTGAGGCGAGGTGCCGGCCAGAGGTGCCGGCCAGAGGTGCCGCAGGCACGGGAGGCGGGTCGGCACTCGGCCAGGCCGCGGCGCACGTCCGGCGGCGTGGGCTGCGTCACAATACAGCGTCGCACAATGACGCAGGGTAACGGGCACAGTGAAGGGAGAGGGTCGCCTCCCTGATGTTAGTCCTCGCAGCGAACGCATGACATCGCATTTAATCGGCGAGTGGTGGACTGCCGAGAAGAGGCATAAATGACGCCTGCTGACCGTTCGAATCGTTCAATGGCAACTACCTGCGTCATAGAGCCTAACTGCCGAGTCTAACACATTATCTGCCAAAGAGTGCGTTTCAAGCTGTAAAAGACTAAGTTCATGTCGGCATCGATATACTCGTAGTAGTAAACGGGGTTTAAAGCGGATTGCCATTGCTGGTCCAGATTCCAGAATACAGAAATTCGTGTTGAATGCGCAATAATGTAAGGTATGAATAAATATTGATTGAGTTGATAATATTTCCCACTAAGGTGATGGATAGCAAGCAAAGTATCCTTACATTTGAAAATTACTGTCTCTACTTTGCATTTCATTTACCACATCCAGAAGAGAGTGCAATGCCTGATTAGCCATCTTTGCTCTCGGGTAGGTATTGTGATGGCATTATTTGTTCACGCTATCCACAAATGCTCCCTCGTCGTAATCTGGTGCCTGCTCTGTTCGGCTCTGAAAACAGCCGCGTCCACGGCGGACATTTCCGCTCGCCGGCCCATCGAGTCTCTCCGTGTCCCGCTCCCTCCGGGCCTCCGTGTCCCGCTCCTTCGGGCCTCGCCGGAGAAAGTCGTGTGTGCGTCCGGCGCCGCGCCGTGTGGACCGAACAAACCGACCCGGCCCGGCCCGGCTCTACCCAACTCCGACCGGGCCGGTGGGTGACCCACATAGTGAACCACGGCGGCCGTCTGTCGTCCTGAGACCGTCCCCGGAGCCCCGGGCGGCTGCAGTGGACCCCAGGCAGCTGCAGTGGATCCCAGGCGGCTGCAGTGGACCTCAGGTGGCTGCAGTGGACCCCGGGCGGCTGCAGTGGACCCCGGGCGGCTGCAGTGGACCCCGGGCGACTGCAGTGGATCCCGCTCGGCTACAGTGGATCCCAGGCGGCTGCAGTGGACCCCGGGCGGCTGCAGTGGATCCCGCTCGGCTGAAGTGGATCCCAGGCGGCTGCAGTGGACCCCAGGCGGCTGCAGTGGACCCCGGGCGGCTGCAGTGGACCCCGGGCGGCTGCAGTGGATCCCGCTCGGTGCACTGGACCCCGGGCGGCTGCCAGTGGACCCCCGGGGCGGCTGCAGTGGACCCGCGGGCAGGCTGCGTGGACCCCGGGCGGCTGCAGTGGACCCGGGCGGCTTGCAGTGGATCCCGCTCGGCTACCAGTGGATCCCAGGCGGCTGGCAAGTGGACCGCCGGGCCGGCTGCGCCAGTGGATCCCGCGGTCGGCTGAAGTGGATCCGCAGCGGCTGCAGTGGATCCCAGGCGGCTGCAGTGGACCCCGGGCGGCTGCAGTGGACCCCGGGCGGCTGCAGTGGACCCCGCTCGGCTGCAGTGGACCCCGGGCGGCTGCAGTGGACCCCGGGCGGCTGCAGTGGACCCCGGGCGGCTGCAGTGGACCCGGGCGGCTGCAGATGGATCCGCGCTCGGCTTGCAGTGGGACCCCGGGCGGCTGGCAGTGGACCCCGCTCGCTCGCAGTGGACCCGCGCTCGGCTGCAGTGGAGCCCGGCGGCTGCAGTGGACCCCGCTCGGCTCGCAGTGGAACCCCCAGGCGGCTGCAGTGGACCCATGGCGGGCTGCCAGTGGAATCCCAGCGGCTGCAGTGGACCCCGGGCGGCTCGCAGTGAACCCAGGCGGCTGCCAGTGGACCCGGGCCGCTGCAGTGGACCCCGGGCGGCTGCAGTGGAATCCCAGGCGGCTTGCAGTGGACCCCGGGCGGCTGCAGTTGAACCCCAGGGGCTGCAGTGGGACCCCTGGGCGGTTTGCAGTGGACCCCTGGCGGGCTGCAGTGGATCCGCGGGCGGCTGCAGTGGACCCCGCTCGGCTGCCAGTGGACGCCCGGGCGGCTGCAGTGAACCCCAGGCCGGCTGCAGTGGACCCCGGGCGCTGCAGTGGACCCCGGGCGGCTGCCCGTGACCCAGGCGGCTGCAGTGGACCCCGCTCGGCTTGCAGTGGAACCCCTGGCGGCCTGCAAGTGGACCCCGGGCAGGCTGCAAGTGGACGCCGCGTCGGTCTGCAGTGGATACCCAGGCAGGCTGCAGTGGACCCCAGGCGGCTGCAGTGGACCGCGCGCTTTCGGCTGCAGTGGGACGCCCTGGCGGCTGCAGTTGGACCCCCGGGCGGACCTGCATGGACCCGCTGGCGGCCTGCAGTGGATCCGCTCGCTGCAGTGGAATACGCTCGGCCTGCAACGGTGCGGAGCCGGCCTACGTCCGGTTTACCCCCTCACTCCCTCCCTCGCCTCCTTGCCATGCCCGGTATTTCACCCCTTAAGCCACAAGAGAAAGGCGGTAACACCGCTGCGGCGCAGTTCATTCCGGCCGGAATCAGTCGACCTTCACTGCAGCTGGGTGGTGTATTCTGCCGTTGGTTCGGACTTTGGCCCTCCGCGGCCACAGGACGGGGCGTCACTGTGGAGACTGCAACGGCGACACTCCCTCTGGCGCGTGGTGTTAGTGTCCTTGTGATGGTACTGCAGTCCCCGAGGGAAATCCGCAGCCGAGTCTGTTGGCCTTGGCCTCAATGGCCCTCAAGCTTGGGATAAATATAAGGGGATTCTGAGATATTTCAAAGGCCATTCTCAGGCCTCTCGTAAGGACCTTCTTTGACTAGCATAGGTAAAGCCTTCACCACAATAGTGCAGCCACACCTTCGACCAGGGGGAGGGGGGGGGGGCACGGCATCCCCAGGGTCTGGTGTAGGACTTGGCCTTTTGACCATGACAGGTCATTGCTACTCTAAACTGCATCGATATACGCATCTGCACTGCTATATGTTTCTTTACGGTAGAGTTATTGAGATGATATCTGGTACTAAATGATCAATTCAAATCTTTCAAGATCTTTGTTCAAACGCATCTTCACTTATATGCGTTACAATAGAGGTGTTTTGACATGATTAGCAATAACTAATTCGAATCTTCCAACGTGGTTGTTCGAAAAATATTCCCTACATACTGTAAGCTATCTGTTATTTCCGTTCACAAATGATAAACAGACAGAACAATCAACAGTTTTCACATAAAAAACAATGACATGCTGCTTATGTAGGTATTTATAGGTATATGGTCAAACCTTGAAAATAAAGTAGCTGCTTTAAGACCCTAACATCGCGTGGGAACTTCCTCGTCTCGTCAAAAGATCCAGTGTACAAAAATAGGAACACGAAATAGACAGGCTTTGAATGGATCCCGAACTGCTGATAGGTACGAGCAAGCCAGTTTACCTTGATATTGATGGGCGTTCAGCTCCAAATGATGTAAATGGTACACACCTTGTCGAACTTAAATCGAATGCAGTTATTATATTTAAATCTTGCATAACACTTGTGGTCATGATTATGATGACTCATACAATACAGATGCATGTGCAATGCATGTTCATACGTATCATGCATATCATGTATGCATGTTAAGTATCACGCATATTATGCATGATGCACATTGCACAACCCTTCAGGAATGGATACCTTTTACAAGCAAGGTCTTCTATGCCTTACGTCCATGCGTAGCATGACTGCATTAAGCAGGAACTATGGAGGCATAAGTTATCAGTTAACAGGCTCAGCACTTGAATCAGGGTATTTAAAGGAAATAGTTTATCTTCATCAATCATCTGTGCTTTGTCCTGTCCCAGATATAAATAAATTACGACAATGCAGGCTCACTGTTTTTGGTGTACGATCGGTGTGAGAAAACAGCTGGCTCGCACCATTAAATATAAAAATCCAGCATTTCCATATCAAAACAGAACCATTCTCGGGAAGTTGTAAGTCAAAAACGTCCATCATTGTGTTCATTGCTGCGGAAAATGATTTGAGGAACTATCAATTCCACATGAACGCGTCCTGTAATGCTGCCCAACCTCATCTCGAGGTCACACTAACGGCCATTAAACCAAAACTGAACACCGAGGTGTTCCAGCACCACCCTGACCCTGCTCAGTCTGTCGAGCAGGGAGCTGAGCACTGAGGTGTTCCAGCACCACCCTGCTCTCTCTCTGGAGCCCAGCTGCACTAACCTTATTGTCGTCGACCCCCATGTCGAAGGGTCGATCTGTCGGCGTCAGGAGCGCTCCTCCTCACCCTCGCGCACCCAAGTGGCGCGCCAGGCAAGCTCGGCCGACTCCGCGCAGCTGAACACGCCTGCCTCCGCCTCTCTCCCTCTCTCTCTCTCTCTCTCTCTGCCCCTCTCTCTGCGGTGCCACGGTGTCCTCTGCCTCTGCCACAGCGGCCTCCGCAGCACGACTGACGCCGGGCGCTGGCCGTCCACCTCGGCGGTGAAATGCCGCTGGCCCCCCGCGGCCACACAGATATCGGTCCCCTGGGTGACGTCACTGTGACGTCACTGTCCAGGGCTCTCTTGAATTGGATTGAACCCAGATTGAAGGGATATTTACTTTGCGTCGGACGATAGGCTCGAAACGGTGACGTGACGCAGTATAGGCTGTCTCCTGCATAAACTATAGGTTAATTGGTTATAAATTTAGCTACCTCGCAAACAAAATTCAAGTGTCCAAAGTTCAAACCAGTACTTGCAGCGAAACGCGCAAGGCGGCATTTTAAAGCTGGCAATGAGACGCATCCAAATCATACTCGACTGTTTCAAATTGAGGTCATATGTCAGGTCAGTTCAGGTCAAAGGTCAAAATTGAGGTATTTGATTGAGTGTGGCATATTTTTATCCAAAGCCTGGATTAAATCCAGCTTCGTGATCGAGCCACGAGAACTCCGGTCAGCAGCAGCGAAAATGATACCGATGAAAAACTGAGCAGAGGGGCGCAGGGTCTAAACGAAAAATCTGCACATAACTGTCCTGAACCATCAGAAGTATTAATATTTAGATGGAATTGACAGCGACATAACAATTGCACGCCGAGAGGCACGACATTTGAGGTTTTGGAATGCTGGAACACTATTTTGCTATTTCATTTAGACCGTAGGGTTATTACGAGGAAATGAGACTGGAGCCAATGGGAGGTCCAAAAAAGCATGTTGCCCCGTCCTTAGGGCTAAATGGGCCCCCTGGAGCCGCCGGTGCCCCCTCCTCATACCCTAAGCCCGTCTCGCCGAAATGCCCACCCAGTTCAAAAATCAAAATCCTTACGGGAGCCCCTGAAACATATCCATTGTAAACAATTATATGTTTTCGTCAAATACTACAAAACATAAAATTACTATAGTGGATAGGAGAATATAAATGCACACACCGCACATCACATTGGTGCCAGTTTCAGAAAATATTAGTCTAGTGTCCGACCGATGTCCAAGACCATGGTCAAACGTCCGTCTGAAATGTCCGAAAATCATTGTTTGTCCGAAATTTGTCTGAAAAAAAGAAAATATGATATGGAATATAAAACATCCAGTGTGTCATCCCCAACATATGCATAAATATACACATTTGCGTCAAAAAACGTTACAGTTAGGATATCCGAAAGTCACAATAAGCATATATCTATTTCTACACATTAATAAATTTTTAGTTACAAAAGTAACTAGCCGTTTTCACGATGGATTATTTTACGCGAAATGTTTAAAACATTTAATATTTTTTAAATGTTCTTGTAGTAGCCGTTTTCACGATGGACTTATTTGCGGAAAAAATGTTTTAACTCTCGCCCTACGGGAACGTAGGGCTAGGTTAAAACATTTATCGCAAATTAGTCCATCGTGAAAACGGCTACAACTAAAACATTTTAAAACATTTGGAAATGTTTTAAAACATTTCTTGCAAAATAATCCATCGTGAAAACGGCTACTATGTGATTTTTATGACATGCCATCCTTGGGCATTGGATGTCCGAAGATGTCCAAAGAAATGTGCTTATGTCCGTCCGAAACCGAATCGGTGTTCGGACAAATTCGGAATTCCGAAAATGTTTGTACCGATTTGCACCACTAAATCACACTCACAGTGTTGTTGAGATGTTGTTAAAAATTTCATCAATTATATCAATCAGCACTCAACATGTGTTGTTTTAGCACCTTTACGAATGTTTTCTGGTCCCATGGTGATCGCGGACATCTGCTGAAAGCGCAAACAGTGCAGCTGCCCTGTAAGCGAAACGCTTTCGTCCATTCTCGGTCTTAATACGTGGTGGGTGGAACTGATAGCCACTGTCGGCTCTGGTGCTTCGCTCGTGCACGTCTCGGTTCCGCCCAAACAGTGCGGCCTCAGGCTCAGGAGTCAGGCTCAGGCTCGTTTGCGTGTTTTTGGTTAAAGGAATAGTCACCTTGAAAAAACGCCAGAAAAACGCTCAGAAATTGATGAAGAAAGGCAAGAAAATTACACGCTATTATATTACTTAGTAAACGTCAAGAAACTATATTTACGCGGAAAAAAGCAAATTAAAATTTCAATTATTGGTGACTAATTCATCTTTTTTCCTCAAAGTAAATGCGAAATCAGCTGGCGAGAAGCCGACGCAACGTCATCGATTAGTGAGGGATTCCGTGTCGTATACATGGTGGTACTTGCCCAAGTACTTTTGTTGAAGATCGCGGAAAAATACAACGCTTTGAAACATCAAGTACTTGCTTTAATCAAAGTAGGTAATTCGTCACTATGTATATTTCGACTATGATTAAGCGTATCTGTCCGCTCAACCGTCGTTCACGTCCGTGCTCTGGGGCGGTCGTCTGGATTATGTGTCACAAGTATGCACGCCGACGGTCTACACGTCACAATGGCGTATCCGGTCTCGCCGGTCGGCTCCTATCACTCACAGCGGCGGCTGCGCTCGCGGGCGCCATATCAAAAGGGCGGCAGCGCGTACTGGTACGAGGTGGGTCGGTGAGCGAGGACAGCCGGAGGGGGACAGACGAGGTGGGGTTCGGTTGAGTCAGGCAGGGCTGAACGCTAGGTAACGCAGTATCGCTTACAGAAGTTGTTTAGATAAAATGTTTTATAGATTTAGATTTAAACATCAAAAATCTACTAGCGATAGCATTACCCTGACAAAGGGTGTATTCTTGCCAAAAAAAGAAATGAGGTACTGAGAAAAACAGTTTCTGTTTTGTCCAGCACTTACACCTTTCCAAGTCTTACGCATAATGTGCGTTCATAATCATAGTCAGTCAGCAAAAATCAGCCAATCAGCGATGGAGTTACCAGGTAATACCCGTCCCGCCTTTAAGGACTGAATATTAAATTAGAGAGGTTTCCTTGGAAAATGTGAAAGCGTCACAGTCATTTCGAGCATGCGCCACAACTTGGCCTATCACTCAAAACCCTATGTTAAGGTGGAACTATTCCTTTAGCAACCAAAGTTAGGGAAGAGCAACCAAGTATTACTTAGGCGAGACAGAAGTCAGTAAAACATATATGATATTCCTTGCATTGGGGTGGGGTATCGTCCCATTCCTTTGTTCTCCAACAATCTTCCAGTTTTGGATATATTTTTCAAATTGTAAATATTTGTGATACAAAATTGGAAAAAATTCAATAAAAACATGTTAAACATTAATAAAAAATGGAAGATAAATATTGGAGAACCAAACATGAAGTATGGACGATGTCCCCCTCTAAATTCTATCATACTTTTTAGTGATCTGAGATCAAGGTCAAGGCCATATTTAAAGTCAAATATTTAAATTACGACCTTAATATGACCTTGACATTGGTAGAGATATCGATTTGCAGTAAACGACAGTGTATAGGGCTAAGTATTCTAAAACGAAAATGTATGCAAACTTGTGGTGATTTGAGGTGAAGATCAAACTCGCATTTAAGGTAAAATATTGCAGGTGGCGCTTTGAACACATGTCTGTGTATCTCTAGACTGGATAAATATATCGAGATGCGGTAAACTGCAGTAGATAGGTCTGAGTATTCTGAGACGAAAATGTACATGTACTTTCGTGATCTGAGGTCAAAGTCAATGTCATATTTAACGTCAAATATTGAAATCGTGACCTTAAATATTGCCTTGACTTTGACCACAGATCACAAAAGTATTTTTCGTCTCAGATTCTTAGACCTTTTCACTGTCGTTCACTGCATCTCTATATCTCTACCCAGTTTAGAGATACACATACATGTGTTCAAAGCGCTACCTGCAATATTTGACCTTAAATAACCTTGACCTTGACCTCAGATCACAAAAGTATATTTTAATTTTCCTCTCAGAATAACAGTTAGCGTTTACTGCTATCCACTAGCGTTTACTGCATCTCGGTATCTTTACCTAGTCCAAAGATACAGATATATGTTCTCAGCGCTGCCTACCGGAGTTTTTGTCAAGCTTAAAAGTTATCTTTGTAGGCAGAAATTTTTGTTTTACTTTTTCTTTTGAAAGAATATTGATAAATATTGATTTGGCTTCACGCAAAAATACTTTTTTGTGTCAACTGCCACAGATCGAGATATTTGATGGGAAACTAGTTCACGAAGTCAGGGAGTAAAAACAACGAAATCGCCAAAAGATTCCTCGCATAATTGCAAGCTAAACCATGTGAAATTATAATACGTCTGTATCTGGTAAAAAACGTACTTTCAAAAAAAGACGTCAGAAGCTCTACGTTGGGCAGCATCAAGTTTATTTATTAAATCTAGATATTGCTTTGAAATTTGTTTCTGGTTTCTTTATTTGTGTGGTGTTTACCATTTATCCGATTTTTTAAAAATATATAAAAATAAATTGAGGGCATTTTCACATTTTTTTACATTTTAAGGGTCATTTTTTAGAGATCAAAGATTGTTATTTTGTACCTCTTATCATCTGTTATCTTTTGAAGTTTTTCGATTCCATTTTACTTAAGGAATGTCCTTTGTACAACCTGTTATAGTCCAGCTGATATTTGCGTCAAAATTGTGTGTAGTGACGTCACTAAATTTGATATAACTCGGAAAAAATGCGATTTTTGACAAATTTGTACTGAAGACGTCAAATTGATGTAGGAGAAGGTACCCGAAGTTTCGCGTTGATAGTCCTGCTAGTTTTTTAGCTATCGTAAAAATCCCCGAGTGGGAGGGCGTTTTTCGCCTCCCCAGCCAATGGCCGTTATACCAACCCATCACTCATATATGATCATCCTTTTCGTATTGACTAGGAAAAATAGTTATAATTAGATCTGATTAACGTAACGATTTGCTTTATTATGTAAAGAATTAGCATTATCATTATATGTGCTACCTATCGAGCCAGCATTGGAGAGTAATACAATGCTTGTAAAACAGGATATGTGAAATATAAAGTGTGCGTCAGCCGTCAAATGCGGCTCTCATCAATGATAGGTTAAACATTTTTCGGTGATCTTATGGCAGAGTCAGAACAAATAAATCACGTATTTTTGTTACTGAGACAGTAACATGTATTTTTGTTACTAAGACAGTAACACCATGTCAGCACGACTCGGCACAGCAGGCTGTATGAGCTATTGGTTCCGAAATAAGTGTCGGCCGTTAAGTTGGCTGGCACAGCAGTTATAGGGAATATACCGCCTTGGGAAAAGTATTGTGGAATGATGGAGATTAGTGCACTGAGATGAGTGGCACTCATCTCCATCATTTCCACATAATTTTCCCAAGACGGTATATTCCCTTTAACTGCTGTGCCGGTCAACCCAGCGGTGACGCTTATTTTGGAAGCCAATAGTACATGCGTAACACTCACCTGCACTCAAGTAGATTCTACGAGACGTTGGTGGCGCGAGCGTTACCCGTGGATGATGGCAGCCACTGACTGCCGGCTCTGAGGCCGGAGGTGCGCTGTCTCCCGTCGAGTGCGCTACTGGTACGGCTGTGAGGCTGCGAGGTGGCGCCCGGTCTCCCTGTCGAGGCGCCACTGTCGCTGGCTTGAGGCTCGGTCTGCCTGTCCGATTGGCGCTACTGTCGCTGGCGTGAGGCCTGGAGGTGGCGCTGTCTCCCTGTCCTGATGGCGCACTGCTGCCGATGTACTGGAGGTGGCGCCGTCCTCCCTGCGAGTGGCGCCACTGGTCGGCTGTGAGGCTGGAGGTGGGCGCTGTCTCCCGTGTCGGAGTGGCGCACTGCTGCGGCTGTGAGGCCTGAGGTGGCGCCGTCTCCTGTCGAGGGGCCGCCACTGCTGCCGCCGTGCAGGCTGGAGGTGGCGCCGTCCTCCCTGTCGAGTGGCGCGCACTGCTGCTGGCCTGTGAGACTCGTCTGCTGTCGAGTGGCGCCACTGCTGCCCGGCTGTGAGGCTGGATGGTGGCGCTGTCTCCCTGTCGAGGGGCGCCACTGTCGCTGGCTGTGAGGCTCGGTTGCTGGTCGAGTGGGCCGCTACTGTCGCTGGCTTGAGGTGGAGGTGCGCCGTCTCCCTGTGAGTGGCGCCACGTGTTGCTGGCTGTAGGCTGGAAGGTGGGCCGTCTCCCTGTCCGTGTGGGCCACTGCTGCCGGCTGTGAAGGCTGGCAAAGGCTGCGCCGTTCCCTGTCGTGAGTGGGCCACTGTGCTTGGTCTGTGAGGCTGGAGGTGGCGCCGTCTCCTGTGAGTGGCGCCCACTGTGCTGGCTGTGAAGGCGGAGTGGGCGTCTCCTGTCGATTGGCGCACTGCTGCCGCTTGGAGGCTGGAGGTGGCGCTTCTCCCGTCGAGTGGCGCCACGTGTTATGCTGGCTGTGAGGCTGAGGTGGGCGCCGTCTCATGTCGAGGTGCGCGCCAACTGTTGCTGCTGTGAGGCTGGACGGTGGCGCCGTCTCCTGTCGAGTGGCGCCACTGCTGCCGGCTGTGAGGCTGGAGGTGGCGCTGTCTCCCCGTCGAGGGGCGCCACTGTCGCTGGCTGTGAGGCTCGGTCTGCCTGTTGAGTGGCGCCACTCTCTCTGACTGTGAGGCTGG
The DNA here is from genome assembly GCA_014673585.1 of Semibalanus balanoides. Taxonomy (NCBI): domain Eukaryota; kingdom Metazoa; phylum Arthropoda; class Thecostraca; order Balanomorpha; family Balanidae; genus Semibalanus; species Semibalanus balanoides. Next base: position 97,761 of record VOPJ01015896.1, on the reverse strand, counting down.
AGGTGGCGCTGTCTCCCTGTCGAGTGGCGCCACTGCTGCCGGCTGTGAGGCTAGGACTGTGTTCTGACCGTCACACTCCCGGCAAGAATCCCTGGAATCCCCGGCGGGCATTTTACTCTACCGCAGTTTGGCAATGGACTTAAACATTGGTATTCCTGTTAACTACTTGCTACCTGAATCAGTAGAAGGTTGTTTTTCTACCGATTTCCGGGATCCCCGCCGGGAATGCGACGGTCAGAACACAGCCCTAGTCTGCCTGTCGAGGCCCACCGGTGCTGATGTTGCTTCATACCGCGTGCCTCTGGCGTCTGTCGCGGCGGTGGCTCCCTCTCAGTGATGAGCGCTAGCAGAAGACGAAGCCGCTGGGTAGTATTCCGACTCCAGTGATTATAGCAATGGCACGATCCCACGGACGGGATACGACAAATTACTTTCCAATGTTGCACCGACGCAAAAGCCGTTATGTGAAGATATTCGTACAATGTGTTTATTCGGCGGATTACTGTTGCCTTTGTTTCTACTGCATTGTTACTGAAATACTATTTGTTGTAATTGGTTGCCTTTTTTCATTTGAAATAGAAAATAAATGTTTAAGGAACTATAGCTATTTCTCTAGATTGTCTTTTCTCTATTAACCCTATTCCCTGCGGGCGGCCAGAATTACGTTAACCTGCGTGGGGGCAGATTCTGCCCCCCCCCCCAGATATCTCGAGAATCGCTCGGCAGATTTCGATGGGACGAACACCATTTGATTCGTCGTGACGAAATCTTTCTTTTTGGACCCCGAAATTGCTATTTTGTTCAAAAATGAGGGGCCAGGGGGCCAAAAATTCGCAAATTTAGCGTTTTTTTAAAGGTGATTGTGGCCATGTGATCACAACCGATTTCTATGCAAAAAAACGTTTTTGAGCTTCCAATGTCATGCTCTTCAATGTGTAAAAGGGACAAGTCCAAAAAATAAAAATCATAGGCGTACTCAGGGATACAAAATGGGGGATTTTTTGATAAAAATGTGCTTTTCCTTTAGTGTTTGGGACGTGAACGTCACATGTGGGCTTTGTTGCTGTAAAACTTTGTTAAATGTAACACATTGTGCATAGGCGGATGCAGGGCGCCATGTGCGGAATGCCTTATATCATCTTGCTTATTTGAAGTTGGGCCTAATTGACGGAGAATATCTGCCGTCAGCCTTTTATGTACCTAAGTTCGCCCTCTGTCCAAAATATGTATAATCTAATTAATGTATGGCATGTAACAAAGCATCGACTTAGTTTCTGACGCTTTTATCTCCACCGCAAACAACAAGGAAGTATGCGCCGCACACCCGCATTCGAAACGACCTCCCAAAAACATGACCCTGGAACCGCCTCTGCCGGGCCGATTTTTTCAAAATTTTCGCAGACACGCTGGACCACCAGACACGCTGTACGATGATTCAGTGCGGCTCCATTCGGCAAGTTGTGAGTGTCACTGCCGTCACTTGTGTGCTTGATGCGTGACTCGAGGTAGGCCACCTATTCGTATTCACGCCCTGTCCATCAGCGGAGCGCTCCTCTCGTACCCACTGCCCCGACCAGGAGGTACGGCCGGCACCGTCCCCCAGGCTGTCAATAGCTGGGCTATTAGCATCGGATGACCACGCCCAAGGCACTGTTTGATCGTAATTCGGGCAATAACCTCAGATTCATGGTGCGATAACCTCTGAGGCGCAATATCGGCAGGTAGGTCGCGGACCTCGGGTCATCTTCCAGCACACCCAGGCAGGTGCTGTCGGCGCAGCTGAATGAATAGCTGCGTTCATTCAGCTGCGTGCCAGGGAATAGTGCCAGGGAGCTCCGCCACAATGCTGCAGCTGATACGGTGACTCATGGGACTTTTGTGGGTGTTATTGGCTCGGTTGGTGTTATACAGACGTCAGACATCACATACCTATAATTGCGTTTTGTTTTTGCGTTTTGGCATGTGGTCACTGGAGAGTGAGGTCACCTTTATGTTCTCTTGTGTTCTGCAATAACGATTCTGTTCTTTCGTTATATATGCCAGTGATAGTCTTGAGGAATTCACGTTGTATATTTGATAAATTTATATCAAACCGGTTCTAGGTCAAATCAGTTTCAGAAATAAAACAATTTCAAGTCTAAAAAGCGTCTCACATAGTGCCTCCGGTACGGAGAACCGAACCGTCTCGCGTCTAAACAGTCCCCCTCTCACAAACGCCGGACAACCTGCACCACACCTCGGCCGTCGGACTCCACGCTAGCGCAGTAGCGGAGCTCGAGCTACGCCCAGTTAAAGCACCAATCATGCGAACACATAACACTTGGTTGGCCGGGGCAACAGCGCCCAATGCGGCGCTGCTCTGCCCCGGCTCTTTACACAAACACCCTTTCCAAGGTCGGACGAGGTATAGACAGCGCCCATTGCTGCGCTGCTCTGCTCTGGCTCAGCGTTGGCTCCATCGGTCGCGGCGGGTCAGCAGAGCCATGTCTGACTTGGCAACTAAGCTGGCCTGTCTCCAAATGCATGTTGAAAATGGCGTGTACTTAGCTTAGATCAGATTTGCTTTGCATCAAATTAACTTAACGTAAAAATAGGTCCCTCGCTTTTCTATACCGAGTTAACATAAGCCGGACCCCAGGTTTATATAAAAGTACCGGACTAACATAACTTCTTTTCCCGACCTAAATTGCCGGATGTCGTCTCCCACCCCGGAATCAATCTTAGATCGCCCGGGTAATAAAGAAAATCCTCCGAATGATAATCTTCCAAGCCCTCTACCAGATATATTTAATTACATCAATCAAAAATTAATCATACTGAGCGAAAGCGAATGGGAGGCCGCTCCGCATTTCCACCTGCAACCCATTCAATCACAAATCACACATGACGCCTCAAACGTACCAAGATTGCTGAGAAAAAGAAGTTGTAATCGTGCGCCTCCGAGTTGAACACACTAGACTCACACTTTCTTACATTTTCGATCAATTTCGCCCCCTACTTATCAACATTGCTCGGCTCATCTTCGGTATACATTGAAGCATTTCCTCATCGATGCCCTGTCCACAACGTCATGCGTCAACAAACCATCAATTACACAGAGCAGGACAATATCACACTCGATTTGCCTGCACTCCTCGGCGACAGCCGTTCAGAATCGATCCAACTTTTTTCATTTCCTTTGTCAATTACGTTTAGCTAAAAATATATGATGGAGGGTTTTCCCTTCTACAATTTTGGCTCTATGTGCGGGTTTTTCTCATTTATGATAGTCGCTGTTTTGTTTGTTTGTTAATATTTTTCCAAGCATATACACTTTACAACAAGGTCCCGCTGGGGTGCCGGAGCCAGGGAGACATGCAACAGTCTCTCGCTGCTGTATTTGACGCGGCCACGTCGTCAAATACACAAACGACATGCCTCCACTACCTGGCCATTCGTAGGTGCCACAGATCACGAACGTTTTTTTACTGTCACCATTCTTCATTGTAATTAACATCGTGCTCTTAACTATGTTTTTGTATGTATTCATATTTGTATTGTATATGCATTTGTATTCGCATTTTACATGTATTTGTATTTCATGTTTATTCTTATCCTGTTTCGGTTGTATTATTTTTTTTTATTTTGTATCGTGTATTTTTTACATTTACGGTCCTGTGTAAAATTTGTACATAGTTTTAATCTTATCTGACTTCACCTGTTAGTGGGCGTGTCAGCCCGTTGGTGATATTTATCAATAAACAAATAAACAAAATGATCGCATCCCGGCTCCAACACCGCACTACCCGCCCGTTCATAAAGGATTATTGCGCTAAAAATATTCTAAATCTTTCTGAAATGTTTTAAAATGTTTAAGTATACAAGTTTTATTATATTATATATTCCAAGAAATAAATTAATTGTTTAGCGCGACTTATGATCAGGTAACGTGGCCGTCGGCACTACCTGTATTGTGGTCGATTCTAATTCCGTTTTACTTACGGTTAGAACTGAGGAGGGGACGCAGTGCGCACTAGAAATTTGCAGTCCTAAGAAAGTTTCCGGGCCTGACCCTGGGGGAAGGGGTAGCAGGTTTTCCGTAGTATACCTCGTAACGTGGGCGATGGAGTGTCGGTGATTGTCAGGTTTGGACTCCATGAATGAACAAAACATCCTCGGGGCCGAATTGCGGTGGTATTGCGGGGTCAGAGTAAGTCAGGTTGTCTGTTGCGTGCGGCAGGGTTCACGAGGATTTGGCGAACGCAGGCGCCGGTATAGAGCGACGCCGGCGGGCTCGAGGCCCATTCGTGCAAATACGAATGCCCCACTGTTTTCGTCAGTATCCCAACTATTAATTCAATGTTTATGCCCTCTTTGCCGACATCTCAAAACCCCTGCAATCAAAGTATCGGAGTCCGCCATCCGGGCGGGACGTTAATTTCTCTTGGAGAGATACCATGAAGTACAATGTTATAATTGCATGGGTTTCTATATCCGAGAGCTTGGCGCCTGGGCTGGGGTCTCGGCGAGCCCTTGACATCAATATAATTCATGTGTGTCACCAAGGCGGGCACATCCAGTTTCCTCCGCGCCCGGTGGTCAGGGTGACGCGCAAGCGAAACTTAATTTTCGCTAGTGTTTATGGTTCGTGCCCCTGGCCAGGGGTGTCGATTTATATGTTTTGGGGTGGACCTTGCCCCCATATTGAATTGCCCCCAATGGATACGCCTCAGCCCCTCCTCCCGACCAAGAAAATGGTTAACCGGCCACGGCCCCTCCGCGGGATAGTCGGTGTGGATGTTGTTCTCTTGCTGCGCGACGAATCGTATCTGAGGAATGAGTGGGGCCGAAGAAGCGCACAAGCCTCCACACCGCTGGGAAATCGGTAGTTTTAAATGGACACCGTTTACTAATTACAAGGAAAATCCTACGAGACTAAGTTTGGTCCATGTGCTTACGCACGTAGAAATCAGTGGACGGTTTGTTTTAATTGGCTCTGTCATGCATTAAGACGCGAACGATTTGGTGAAGTGTAATTAACATATGTGAGAATTTTTTGGAGGATTTGCCCTTGACCCCCAAACAAATTTGCGAGATCAAACGGTCCAGCTATGGTCAGGTCACATAAGGTGACTTGCGCCAAAACTATCCTAAAGTCGTCGCCTGCAGACATGTTCAAGCTAAGACTTCACTCCTTGAGCACGTATCCAGACTTATGGATTCGTGATAGTCATCACATTATATATACCGATCCTGCCTCGACTCCTGGCAGTGAGTGAGAGGAACTCCGTGTGTAGTGGAGACATCGCACGTCACCGACTGTATTTCGCTACCATACACAACACTTATAAAACGTTTACGCTTTTATCAACCGAGGCTTGACAAAGTTAGATAGTCGCTAATTACAGGCTTTTTTTTTTAAGCTACTGCGAAAATACGTCAGGAGAGATATCCCCCCCCCCCCTCCCAGTCAATGTCAGGTCAACATTGCCGTATCACTAAGGAAGAACTCAAAGTAAGGCCTCTGGCCTTCTGGAGGATGCAGACCGGCCAAAGACGTTGGTTGGATTGGCCGTCCGACAGAAGTCCAAAACTCATGAGATTTCGTCTGTTTTTGCGTTATTGAATCGATTAAAATACTCCCCTTTGTACAAGCTGCATATAATTTATTTAAAATGCAACGTTAGTTTTCAGCATATTTCGGTGGGTTCGGTAAAGTCATGACGTTGATAGGCTCCCTAGGATCCGTCCCTGTTCAGCCACTAAGTGCCGAAAAAGATGATTTACTAAAGAAAACACCCAATATTCTTTCGGCTTGCGCCTTCATCAGCCATTCTGATAGCTGATCAATGTGCACACCGAAAGATAATAGGTATGACTTTCAAAACAGTGTTAAAAAACATTCAAGAAATATCATAAACAAAGGAACAGGACAGGGCATGGCCCCTCATTTTTTTGCATTTTTTGCTAGCATTGCTTTTTGCTTGGTGAGAGAAGTTTTGAATGGCAAAAGGTTCGCCAAGACAAGGAGAAGCAAAAGTTGCAAATAAATTGTACATAGGGGGTCGGGTTTCCCTCGAAACGAGATCAACGTTTCACTGGCCCCTCTTTCCGTGACGTTCCTACGTCCCTGATTAAAGGGACACTGCCTTTTTTGGGAAATGTCGCAAAAGCAGGCTTAAACAAGTCCTCGATAGTTAGGGACTGCTTATGATTTGTAATCGTCAGCAAAGGCTTACCAAAGCAGCGCAATTACAGAAGACAAATATTATTTGTATACGAATTTAAAAACTGCTTGCGATTTCTGCTCACTTATGCATGGCAGCGTACAGCGATTGAGCGCCATATTCAGCGCAGTTGAGACATTTACCTCTTACGTTGTTTACACCAGCTTGCAGAGAGAACATGAATACCTACTAAGTTTACGTTGTCCACTGCACAGTTGCTGTGGACTAAATGCTGGTTCAGTGCTTATATTCGCCGCGGTTCGCCAGTCACATGAGGTAAAATACAGATGCAAACAATGTAAGCAATTCGATAAAAAAACTCGGTCGAAAAAAACATGAATGGTGGAATATCAAAATTCCTTCTGAAAATTTAAAATCCCTTCGAAAATTATACTTTCCTCACTAAGGAATTTATATTTTATAAATGCCTATTATTGAGCTTAAATCCGGCATAATAAGACATAAAACACTTTCTGACATTACAAATTTCAACAGAATGTTGAAGCAAATCATATCACCATTAACAATTGTTGCACAACGCTGCAGTTAATTGATCTTGGCACGTAGTGATGAGCGGACTCGTCAAGGTCATTGGCTGGACGAAAACTGAACTTTGAACGATGATATTAGGCGACTGAGCGCGAATAAAAAACAAACAAAAGGGACTTAGTGGTGTTAATCAAATCTGATTGCTCTTTAACACATCAAATTTTACATTAAACAGACATTGTTCTTTTAAAGGAAACAGTCCACCTTTAAAAAATAAAAATAAGGATGTATTGAGAGAAGCTAGAAATAAATGATTTTGTTACTAGTAAGCTATGCAAATATGTATATACTCTGAAACATCAATTTATGCCAGTTATTTGGTTCAATTTCACATTTTTTCCTCAGAATAAAGCGAAATCAGTTGGCTTAGAAGCACGCAATGTCTTCATAATGTCATCTATTTAGTGAGGGATCGTGGCGTATACAAGACAGTACTTGCCTAAGTACTTATTGAAAGATGCCGGAAATATAACGCTTTGAGAACCACCACAGTACTTGCTCAAGTAGGTATTCGTCACTATTATATTTCGCTAAGAATGTGTAGTGTCCGCCACCGTCGCGCTCACTATCCGTGCTCTGGGGCGACCGTCTAGATTCTGTGTCACAAGGTCATGCACGGTCTACAGGTCACTGGCGTACCGGTCTCGCCGTCCCGCTCCTATCACTCAGCGGGCGGGCGGCCAACCAACCATGGCGGCACGCGCGTGCTGACGAGGTGGGGTCGCAGTCACAGTGGGGACAGATCAACAATTCGTACGGAGTCTGAGTTCATGGCAGCGCTGAACGCTACCGTACGCTCACAAATGCTTGATAAAGTTGTTTTAAGGTAGACGATTTAAACATCGAAGAGTCCAATAAAACTTACCTTCACAAAGGTTATTTTGCAAAACAACCAAGAGATGGGGTACTTGGAAACCTAAATTTCTTGACAAGCACTATCGGTTTCCTTAGCCGTTTTCACGAACTGGCTTTTTTTGCGCGAAAATGCCTTTAAACCATTTGTAAAAAAATGTTAAGTAGTAGCCCGTTGTTCACGATGGACTAATTTGAGAGAAAAGTTTCACCGCCCATACGGACCCGTAGCGGCGAGGGTACATATTTTTCGCAATTAGTCCCATCGTGAAAACGGCTACTACTAAAACATTTAAATGTTTTAAAAACATTCCGGGCGCAAAATTTCCAGTCGTGAAAACGGCCACTGTTTAATATCACACAACTTTTCCGAAGTCTTTCGTCATTTGCGTCATAATCATACGTCAAATCAGCAAAAATCAGCCAATGAGCGACTGAAGTTACCTAGTATTCCAGTTACCGACTTGTAGGACTCAATACTAATTAGTTAAGGGGTTTCTATGAAGGTGTGAAAGCTTCTCAAGTAGTTTTCTAGTATGGGGGTCTACTTGGCTATCTCAACTCAAAACCATATTGGCAAAGTGAACTGTTTGCTTTAATACCGCTGACGCGCTTTACGAGACCTGACGGTTTTGACAATCAAACTAAAATCGGTTTCGCTATAGTAGCCCAAACTCGATGGAGGCCCCTACAGCCAGTAGGGCCCCCTGCCCTGGGTGGATGAGGCCCCTGGGGGAGGAAGCCGTCCTGCGGCCTTTGCCCCCTCCCCCCAAGTAAAATCTGGTGGGGCCGCCCCTGTAATCGACACACTGGACCAAAACATAAAAAAGGGAAAACAAAACGTCGCCTTCGGGTGCTATGATGTCACCGGAGACAGTGCTGTATGGTTATATGCTCCCGGTAATCCATTTTTACTATAAGTTAATCAGTCTGAAATACAACCTTTGGCGCTGGAACCCGGCTGATGACTGTTGACTGATGACTGATGACTGATGACTGATGACTGATGACTGATGACTGATGACTGATGACTGATGACTGATGACTGATGACTGACGACTGACGACAGACGACTGACGACTGACGACTAAAGAATGACGAAGGACGACTGACAACTGACATGTGTCAGCTGGCAGCTGACAATAAACTACAGATTATAGATTATGGACGATAAAACACCCTTAGGATTAAGACGCGATGTATGAAGCTTGGTGGTGAGCATCACTATCTCCTACTGTGTCCTTGAGCAATCCTTTGCAGAGCCATGTGTGCTTGTGACGTTAACATTGGCGTTTTCAGGTAAAGTTTAAATTCGGTATGTCTTAAGACATATCGGACATTAATCTTCTTCCGGCAATGCCATTATAGCCGGAGTTGATGAAGGTTAGGGCTATTCTTTCGGAAAACATGCGATTAAGCCTATTAACCTGCTCCCCACTGAAGGGTTTAACACCTCCCCCCCCCCCTGCGGTTTTATCGAGATTACGACAAAATGGCATGACTTGACGAGAGAAACACGACTGTGTTAAAAGCATTGCCGTGATTATATTTGTTAAAAAGTTATTCGTGGAAACCTGTTTTCATAGAAAATGACCATTTATTTTTCGATGACCTCTGGTGATCTTAGTATTGATATGAGCCCAAAAATGACTATACTAATTTCGAACTTATTTTTGACGAGCTTTTGAACGTTTGTTTTTTCCCCCTTCTTCCGACAAGAGCCGAGATCGAGGAGGTAGTTCCCACCCTCGTAGGGTGTGAAAATCCAGAGGCCCAGCGGGGCGAGGGTGAACTGGCTGAGCTGTAAGCTCATGAGGCGTGAGCATATAGATGCAAGGTGGCAGTCTGACGCAGGGATCTGTTGACTGTCTCCTGTGCCACGGATCGGGATTCCATTCCCCGACTGGCTCCCTGTATCTAACTAACCTGACCACTATGAAACGGGAGGAGCGCGCCCGACCGCACATGGCCTCAGCTGTTGTGCTATCATCAAACACGAATAGCAAACACATCCTGACATGTTTATCAAAACATGTCTGTTTACATGTCAAGCAAAACACTTCTTCAACATGCATTCCCCCTACTCAGCACCTGTACACCACGTCTGACACGAGCCCCGACTGGCTGTGTCCGCGGAACTGCACGTGGGCCTAGTGATGCGGCGTGGGCGGCAGTCACCCTGCTGACCAGCTCTACTGGGTGATGTCATCTCTCGTCAGCGCTGTCCTCCGGCGCGCCCCAGCGCCTGCCCGCCGACATGCGACGCTAATGCAGTGGGCACGGCACCGTGAGATCAGCCACAGCCGGGCTCACCGGGCTCGGAAGGTCGACTGACGGCGAATTATGGGCATGTCGTTTACGTATTGTGTTCATATATGTGTTGCATTTGTTGGATAATATTTGTATTTTGTGTCTGTTTGCATATGGGGCATTTCAGGACATATCGACAAAAAAAATCTCGAAATAACACCATGTGTCTTAGATTTCGCTTAAACTTTGTCTTGATGGTATTCTGGGCCGTAGATTCACGCTATGAAATTATTTTCCTCGTCTTTTGATTAGTTTTAGAGCTACAGCCTCGGGCAACTTTGCAATGTCTTGCCATTCTATAATTTGCATTGGGCAATATCTCCCATTTCGATCTTGCGAATCATCAAACATATATTTCATCAGAATCATCATAAAACATCGATTTATATGATAAAAGTACTATGAAAAATTGAAATGTTTTGAAATTCAATAAATGATATTAGGCAATATATGACGAGATTGTATTATATGGTTCGGATTTTTTTCTGCCATAATCGATTTGGATGCAAAAGGCTTCCATGGTAAAGATTAAGGAGATATTTTGTTCCCAGAATGTTATTTTATGTTTTTGTATAGGTATGTAAAAATGATGGTCACCATCAAATGTTTGGTAATAACTTTGCACGTAATTATTGTGCTGGACGGCTCAATTTCAAGGCACTACGCTTATCTTGTCGGCCTGATTGTAATGTAATAAATAATATGAGCCTTGAAGTCACTCGGTGACATCACGGTCACGTGACCTGAGGTCACCCGGTGCAGCCCGTGTCAGATCGTCGAGACATAACACCCTATTTCTCATATTTCGATCAAACTACGTGTCGGGTGTTATCTGGGACGCACATACATTTACGCCGTGACTTGTCAGCTCCGTCCATCGAATGGTTTTCCAGTTATAGTCTCTCAGGCATCTTTTCGATATCGTGCAAATCTCTAACTTTCAGTTGGCGATATCTCCCATATAGATAATTCGAATTATAGAAACCTATCACTCGTCAGAATCACCATTTTCCACAAATTAATGTTTTTTTCTTCAAATTTGAATAATATTTTTGGATATTTGAGTCTATTTTGCTGTTGAAATTTTGACATATCACCCAGAGTCAGGTCACGTGATTTCGTAATGTTTTCGGTTAAAATTCGCGATTTGTTTTAGGTGGAATAGAAGAGTGAAGAGTGAAATAGAAGAGTCCTTCGCCCTTCGAATCACGTAACATCTATTTCACTCTATGATCAAGACCACGTGATGACATAATTCAATATTTCGCCGATAGAGGCGTCTGTGGATCCTTAAAGGGAATAGTTCATCTTTAACATAGGGTTTTGAGTTGAGATAGCCAAATTGTGGCGCATGCTCGAAAATGGCTTGCGACGCTTTCACATTTTTCAAGAAACCTCTTAATTATTTAATATTCAGTCCTAAAAGTCGGAACCGGGTTTATCCGGTTACTCCAATCGCTGATTGGCTGATTTTGGCTGATGTGACGCATGATTATGACGTAGAGATGACGTAAGACTTTGGGAAAAGTGTTTGATAGAAACGCTTAGTGCTGGGCTGGACAAAAACATATTGTTTCAGTACCTCATTCCCTGGATTGCAAGAATTAACTTTGTGATGATTTATCGTGATTTTGATGCTTAAATCGTCTATAAAACGTTATTCTCAGCAACATTCCCAGCAAAATTATTCAGACGTACCTATACCTAGTCTTACAGATGGGCCGAAATCCGTCTTCATCTTGCTTGCTTCCTTGAGTGCATGGGTTTCAGGAATAACTCCCGTTTCACTGCACTGATTATGCAAAAGAATACACTGATAATTTGTCGTAAATGAACACATGGTATAGCTATATAGGCTAAGTTGAAATATTTAACGCAACTTTCAACGTCCATAGATGAACCACGGAAACTTCTTCTTGGATAAACACAAATAACGGCAAAGAATATTTGTATTCTTTGCCGTTTGTTTTATCTACAGGGTCTTTCAATAGAAATGTATTTTTTAATTTGCCTATTTGAGGCATATAAAATAGACTAAGATAGATAAATATGGTATCATTAAGTCGAGTTAAGCTGGACATTTTGTTATTTGTCAATTTGTAATGTGGTTTGTTGCATGCGAACAAGTTTTGGATGATTTTCCCAGAGAATGTCAAATTC
>VOPJ01015896.1:44031-78146 GCA_014673585.1 Semibalanus balanoides | reverse complement strand
TATAATTTATGATGATTGTTATGATATATAGGTTTATATGACTCATATTATTTAGATGGGAGATATTGCACACTGAAAAAATCGAGGTTTACGCAACACCGTAAAGATGCCTAAGGCTATAACTTTAAAACCATTAAACAGACGGGGCAGAAAATTTAACAGCGTGAGGCTACGGCCCAGATAACCCCCAAAACATATTTTCCTCAAACTATGAGAAATGGAGTGTTATGTTTGGGTCGATCTGACATTGGCTGCACCGGGTGACCTCAAGTCACGTGACCTTGAAGTCAAGGAGCAACCTGCATGGGTCATGTTATGTATCATCAAATGCAGCTCGATGAGGCAAATATAATGCTGTACAGTTAAGCTCTCCAACACACTTACGTGCAAAGTTAAAATCAAAGTGCAAAGTTATTATCAAATGCGTGCTGGTAACCATTATTTTTATAAATTCAAAAATATAAATACAATATTTAGAGAAAAATAATATCTCAAATAATTTTACTATCGATGGCATATATATTTAAGTTAATACTGACAAGGAAAAACATCATAATTTGTAGTGGCCACATTATTCAAAACGTGATTTTGCGTAAAATCACGTTTGAAAATTTCTAAATTTTGGAATTTTCAAAAAATGTTATATCACATTAATCTATGGTTTAAGATGATTCTAATGATATATATGATTATATGACTCCCATATTTTACATGGGAGATATCGCCCTCTGAAAATTAAAGGTTTGAGCAAAATCGAATAATGCCGGAGGCTATAACTAAAAAACCGTTTGTCGGACGAGGCTGAAAATGTCACAGCTTGAATCTACGTCTCAGATAACCCCTTAGATACAGTTTTATTGAAATCTGAGATATAGGGTGTTATTTCGAGATTTTTTTGGCCGATCTGTCATGGAATGCCCCAGCTGGTAAGACAAGTGGACGGAGATCGAAGGGAAGATGACCTCTTGATTGGATTTCAATCTATTATACTCGCATGTTAGATTGTGTAGGACTGACATCGGACTCGGATATGGACTTGAAAACGTTTAAATTTTATTCCGCTTGAAACATTCGGAGGTTGCAGCTAAGTAATGTTGCTGGAATTTGCCTTGCATCGGTACATAACTAATTGAAATAGCATGTAAACTGATGGCTTTTGGCAAGTGACAGACATGTCTGCACTCTGCATGCATGTCTGCCATGATTGATTGGACAAACAGAAAGTTTGTTTACATTAAGACTGGCTAAAACTGACCGCTGACAAGAGCACAGCATTAATGATCACTTCATGAAGCTTGTCGCACATATAATGGCGCTTATTCAGACGGAGTGAGTGAGGCCGCGAAGCGGCCTCACTAACGTAGTCTTACAGATGGGCCAAAATCCACTTCGTCGTGCTTGCTTGCTGCTCGCTTGCTTGCTTGCGTGGGTTTTCAGGGAATAACTACGTTCACTGCAACTGATTATGCAAAATGTATACACTGATTAATTTTATCGTAAATAACACATGTATGGCTACGTGAAAAATATTTGACACAACAACAGAAACTTCATCATCCATAAATAAACACAAAATCAAATACCAAGCCGAATGATAAGCACGTGCTTGACTTCGGGGGAATTCACCTTCACAGGTGGAATCAGAACAATAAAAATAACTAAATTGCCACAGAAAGGTGGCAGTAAAGTGTGTTTTACTATTTGCACAAACAACAATCTTTTGGCCTATCAGTTGCCGGACGAAAATGAAATAACTCGCTCCGTCTGCTTCATGCCATGCATGCTTTACTAGTACTTATAAGCATCTAAAACTCCCTGAAAAGTAGATGAAAAGATAATAACGGACAGTCGTGAAGCAAATCGATAGGTAATATGCGGTCTGAACTGGACACGGACATTATACAACATATGTTCCACCTGGTGCGTGCTGCAAGGGCGTGAGCTTCGTCACCGTCCCCTTCACCATTACTGGCACCATCGCCGTCACCAGCACCAGGGCTACAGAGTCGATCGGTTTTCAGGTAATTCCGACTCCGACTCCGACCCTCCGGAGTCCACTCAGACTCCGACTTCGAAATCGACTCCGACCCTTAGTTAATTATCAACAGGCACATGGAGTGTAACCGCTCGCAGAAAAAAAGTTACAAGGTTGGAGCTCATAATTGCAAATATAGTAGTTGAGTGAAATGGATACATTGTCTGACCATAACTTTTTATTTTAAAATTCCGGAAGTCTTCACAAATATAATTTTGTCAGGTCATGTGACCATTTATAGCTTCACCAGGAATTGTAGGTTAAAGTGCAGGACAAATTTGCCTGGCAGATGTTAAAGGGACACTGCCACCTTCCAAAAAGTTTTCAAATGTGCGCCGTTTGTGGTGCAAAATATGAAGTAATTGCTGCTGGACACGATTATGACATTTGTTTCTCACAAATATTGCTCAATTTCATGAAAAATGCGTTTTAATATTTGGGCTGATGACGTCATATGAAGATTTAAAAAAAAACTTCACACTGCCATAAGTATGGACTAGTGTATGGCTAATGTATGGGCAACAGGTAAAACAAGTCGACTGTAATAAACATTTAGCAAAGAAGAGACTACGACATCGGCTCACGGCCCCCATTGTCAAATTACATTTGGGGGGCTATACAATAAATTGCAAAATCAAACTATGAATTAGATTTTTATACCAGTGTGTTGTTTTAACTACTGCCATACATTGAATTTCAATGCCAAGCAGCCAAAATGGCTATCTCAACTCAAATATAATATTAAGGTGGCAGTGTCCCTTTAACTAAGAAAGGCGGTTATTTACTGGGAGTAATTGAGACGATATTTCGTTTCTAGTAAACATATTTGACGGCGGGGCTAAATTTTGACTTCATCAATCTGTTTCGTTTTTTAACCTTATCATTTCCTCGGATCCGTATCGACCTTAGTCGCCAGGCGGAGGTCGAATAAGGAGACAAGTTTCTCCCTCTCCCGTGGCGACGTCAATGCTTGTGACGATCATACCATCCAGTTAAACATCAACGCATTTGTGACCGAGCATTTGAGGAGATAAACACTTTTTGGATTGTAAGGACTGTAACAATTGTACTTCCAAAATAAAAATAAATAATGATTACTATATTTCAGTATACCAAATCTAACTTAACTGCATGTTTGTAACAGATCCGTAGAAATGCTAAGGTTAAGCCAAATGAAGCAGGTTGATGAAATCAACATAAGCCACGACGTCAGCTAAAGGTAATTCTTACACAAAATATCGTTTCAATTATTCCTAGCAAATAACCGTGTTTCTTAGTCACCATCATCACCGGCACCATCACCGGCACCATCACCATAACCGTCCCGCCACCATATCACCATCACGATAACCGTCTCCGTCATCGTCGCCGTCCCGAGCCCACCTCTCCACCTGTTGCCGGTCACGCCGAGGACGCCAGTGTCGACACAGCGGAGCAGCACGGCGTCAGGCGAACGGCGCGGCGGCGACACGGCCGCACAAAGACGCAGCCGAAAACGTGACGGGGAACAGAATGGCTCGGAAACGAATTCATTCGGCGCTCAAAGGCGCGGTCCCGGCAGGCACGGTCCGTAGTCCCGGCAGGTACGGTCCGCGGTCCCGGCAGGCCGGCGGCGTGCCGAGTCGAGCGTCTCGGATCACTGGGCACACGCTGAACCGGCGACCGACACAGCTGCGGTTGCTGACAGATCCAGGAGAGGACCAATCCGGTCATTCCGGTCAATCGGGGTTCACGGTGACTTCTGAGTACTGACGTTCACGGTGACTTCTGAGTACTGACGATGTCAAATGAAGCCATCGACTGACAATCGGGCGGGTCAGGTCAGGTGACAGACATCACAGTGTTGGCGTCAAGGCAGCCGCCCGATGTGTCAGTAGCGGTATGCCAAGACAGCCCCTCTCTGACCTGCTATTGACCTGCTGACCCCCCCCCCCCGACCGACAGCCGCAGCGCCGGCCCCTCCCAGGCGTGTGTACTGCGCGTGCTGCCGGCGCCCGCGGCCGCTGACGTCACACGCCGTAAACAAATATGGCCGCCGGCCCGGGTCAGGGGTCAGCCGGCCGCGGGGGTCGGCTGGCTCGGGTAGCGGGCCTGCCAGCCGCACAGTGTCGACCTGAATATCAGATCAGTCCGCTCCCAGGCAGAGAGAGGCAGCGGGTCGCCGGTGACTCGGGCCAGTTTCGCTGAGGTTCTGTAGGATAGTGTGGGCGTTCGGAGCAGAACAGAGCTGTCCGGGAACTGAGAAGAGTCGCGACCGAGTGTCGCCGGCGGCGAGTCGCGGACGATGGATGAGGTCATCGGTCGTCAGCTCCGTCGTTCGGCGCCGTCTGACACGCCCGGGGACCGCAGCAGCCGTCTCGTCGGCTCACAGTGTCAGCTCGGGGCGCGCTCACCAGCTCAGTGATTGGGTGGGTGTGGTCTCAGTCGTTGTAGCGGCGACAGGCGCCCCTGCCACTGGCTAATTGCCATTTGGCTAACTTGCGCCCAAATGCGCAAAAATCGAGGCGAAAGCGGCACGTGACGCGCTTACGGAGCGATAATATCCGGCGACCGTGTGTGCGTCACATCGGCATGCGACCGCACACTCACAGACGCAGGCGCTGTCTGAGAATTGAAAGGGTGGCTGTCTCCGCTTGCACATGTCGCCCTGCGAGCGGCTGGCGTGCCAGCGTGCAAGTAAGTCGGCGGTAACCATTTTTAAATTTACTGTCTGGTACGCTTTACACGAAAATCGATACGCAGTGCTCCGGAACCTATGGGACTTGCAGAGATGAAATCAGAACATAACATTTCCAGGCAACAAGTAACATCTCCCAACATGCATACAAGTATTAAACGTTTTTGAGGGCAATATTTCAGTAGTTAAAAATCTGCCTTTTTCAACATTAACTAAATAGGCCGATTTCGAATTGTATTTCATTTTCGAAAATTGGCCATGCGCAGCGGGCTAATTTGAAAATCTGGTAATTTGCCACTGGCTGCCGCTGGGATCCTGGGGAGGGATGCCAATGAAGCAGTAACGAGAGGAGAGACTCGTCTATGTGTTTCGCTCTCACGTGATTCTCGAGTCGCGTCCCGTCCCTGGTGTTCCCCCTCTCCGGTCCTTCTGCCCGTCCCTGTTTCCCTCTCTTCCTTCTGCCCGTCCCTGTGTTTCCCTCTCGGTCCTTCTGCCCCCCCGTCCCTGTGTTCCCTCCTCGGTCCTCTCTGCCCGTCCTGGTGTTCCCTCTCTGTCCTTCTGCCCGCCCTGTGTTCCCTCTCTGGTCCTTCTGGCCCTCCCTGTGTTCCCCTCTCGGTCTTTCTGCCACGTCCCTGTGTTCCCTCTCGGTCCTTCTGCCCGTCCCTGTGTTCCCTCTCGGTCCTTCTGCCCGTCCCTGTGTTTCTGCCCGTCCCCGTGCTCTCCCGGTGCTGCGATGCGGCGCTGCCGACAATTACTCGCGCCATGCATTATTCAAGATGACTCAATCTGGCGCGGCGGCGGCAGCGGCCTGATAGCGGCGCGCCTGACCGCCTGGTCGCCGCCTGCGGCCGCCACCACAACTGCCGCCGCCACCACAACCACCACCGCTATAGCCGCCACCGGCCACCGCCACCGGCCTCCAATTTACACTGGGTCGCCACAGCTCGGCGCGACCTGCTACCTGCTCCTTAGCAAATGGCCCGGCGCCGAGCGAGCAGGCCAATTTGCATACAATGACAATTGATCACACGGGCGGAGATAATTACCGGTGTTTTGCGGACAAAATTACGGTTCAGAAATAATTTTCTCTAACGACCTTATGACCAAATGGCCTGATAAAGTCTGCATTGTCACGGTAACTGTGCAGACGAGGGTGCGGCCGAGCAGGAGGCGGTCGTTTGCAAACAAACACAAGACATGTGGCGTGTGAAGTAAGCAGGAGCAATTACGTCAGACGGGGGTTTGCAACACCCTTTGTTTGTATCAGCAGCCATGTCGGGGATTATTCTCACTCACCAGATATCGAACCAACCCACTCCAGCTAAGTGTTCACTGCCCGCCCCAGGCCGGGACTCTTGGGTGCTTAACTAGGGAGTTGTGCTAGAGAGGAAGGGATGTTCTCCCTCTCTCTCTCTCTCTCTCTCTCTCTCTCTCCCCTCAGATCCACCTCGTGCCGTCGCTCGCCGGCGAGTTCCTTGTTTCCTGTGGCCGCCGCCGGCCGGGGGCGGCGCCACCGGCGGCCTCGGCAGCTAACCGGCGCCGTAATATGTTTGTACACGGCCCGTGCCGGCGGCGACACCCACCCCCAAATAACTTGATTACGGACAGCGGCGCGGCGGTCGGCGCGGCGCCGGCCCGCTCCGCCGTGCTGTTAAATCGCGGCCGTGCCCCGTTCGATTGCAGTAAATACGGCCGCGCCGGCAGTTAGGGCCTCTTCATGCCCGACTTTGTAATTAGCCGGTCATGATTGAGCGCCAGCGAGCGGCGGTCCGGCCGCCGGCCCCCCGCGGTCATTCCGTAAAGTGAGATGTAATTATACGGCGCCGGGTTTTTGTGTGAAGCGTTGCCAGCGGTGTGCCGTAAGTGGCGAGAGGCGAGCGGAGCAGCTCCTCCGAGCGGCTCCTCCGGTCCGGGGACTGCAGTCACGCCGCAGACCGAGCTAATCGCCCGCCTCCCCCTGCAGCGGGGAGGGGGCGGAGCTGGGCGGCCGTAATTGGCGCAGTGGTCGCAACTCACGCCGGGATGGCCCCATCGACAGCCGAGATCGCCGCAGCCGCGCTGGTTCGGCCGCAGCCGCCGGCAGCGCGCTGCACCGCTCTCGCTCGCACGTTTTTTATTCCGCGGAAACTGAGCAATTATATGGCCAGAGGTGGGTAATTTTTTGACATCTTTATGAAATGGTTGAATCAATTAGTGTCTATTAGTGTCGTTACCCACCTATTATCGGCTACCGTGTCCGAGGTGAGGACCCGGACCGACAAAGGTCGATCAGTGGAACCAATTCAATTCACCGTGAGAGCAGCGCTCAGAAAGCTCGACACCGATGCGGCTGTTAGCTAAATGGCGTGATAACGGGGAACAACGAGTAACAGATTACAGACGTAACGGGACCTCACACAAAAAACATGAGCGATATTTAAAAGTATCTTATTGGAAACTCAGCATGCATCAGAAACCAGCCATGCCAAATGCCTTGATATTGTGTCAACCAATCGTTTGCCGCCAACACTGTCAGTGTCAACACAAACCCAGGTCAGCATATCAGTTAGAAACACCTTTTGGACAACACCATAGTGTCTTTATGGATACTAATCAGACCGGCCGACGTCCCCGGGCACCGAAAGCACGTTCCAGACAGCTCTGCGTTTACGTCCCGTACTCATGTGGTTGGTCTGGCCTTCGTAAAACGGCTGACAGTGCGTCTGACCTCCGTAAAACGGCTGACAGTGCGTCTGTTCCAGCCCCTTCCGACCAGACAGCGATCCTTCTACTCTGTGTATCGATCTCACGTGGTTGCGCCGTGCTCTGTACCGCTGGTCCCACTCTATTCAGCCGTGTTTGGCCGGTTACCATATTTTGCTTTCGCTTGCCGCATCGTCCTATTCTGAGTGTCGCGCCACACTGTTCTGTCCTGTCCTTCACCGCCGTTCGGTGTCACATCTTAAACGGGTGGAATTTCCTATTCAAATGGTGGGGCAACTGCCCCACCAACTTTGAGTTTGGCCCCACCAATTTTTGTCTGATTTGAAGGTTTCGTAAACTTAAAATAGTCAATTTTCACCTTAAACCATGCATAAATGACATATTTAATGCATAATTAAATATTTCCTGACGTAAAATTGCAAATTTTCACCTTTACTTCACAAAGCATTAAGTCAATATAGCATTTTGCCACACCAGCTTTTTCTGAAAAGCTCCACCTATGCATCTTCAGTGAGTACAATGACACGACCTGAGTGTTCTGTCCTGTCCTACTCCTTTTCTGTCCTGCGCAGTGTTTTCCTCTGCATTGCCCTGCCTCGTTATATCCTCAATGGCATGATGTGACTGCTGTCCCGTCTTGGCACGGAGGTGCTCCGACATGCCTCTCTTCCGACTGTGCGGCGGCTCGCCAGCCGCTGCTGCTGTCCGGCTTAGTCACACCTGGATAGCGACAGGAGCTGCAGAGATTAGACGGAGACGACCAGCGGCGCAGCGGAGACGTTCCCGGCGCCGATTATCACCCGGCGGTCGGTCATTCACCCAGCCCCGACAGGACGGCACGGCAGTGCGACAGATGTCGGCAGTTTGCGCGCCACGTCTGCCCGGTAGCCTGGCTTCATTGTGCATTAGTGCTCATTAACTTTCGGGCGATTTTCTTCGCTGTCAGTGCGGACGGCGGCTGAGTGAGTAACTCATGTTGATAACGGCCGCCCGGGCGGCGATAGTTTAGCCGATGCTCGTCCACGCGATGATTACATGCACCTGCCATCTGGCCGGCGGCGGTGGCCGGCGAAGTTGCAGCGCGGAGGCCGCCGGCAGATGGCAGCAGCGGCGGCCGCCGGCCGACACCTCGTCATGTCGCCCAATAACGACCGCCTGCACACGGCCGGCGCACACAACTCATCCGTTACGAGCGCGCTGAGGCGGCGACGCGGCGCACGGCCTGTCATTACGGCGCGGCCAGTTCGTCTCGTCCGCGCCGCGTGTCGTGCGGCGCGGCCATCTCCGGAGCGGTGCGCCACCTCTGCCGCCGCCGCGCCCTGATCAGCTCACTGCTGGACGGTGCGACACTGCTCTGCACCTGCGCCAGGTCTCAGCCTCCGTGCCAGACCGCTGACCGTGTCGCGGCGGCGAGAGGGAGGTGGATGGGTGGCCAGCGGCACTCCTCGGCGCGATTTACTGCCCGCCGATGGTCCCTGCAATCTGCAGTAACTGTCAGACAGGCGCTTCTGTGTATGGCCCCCATACCAACAGCTCGCCGGCGGCGGCCCGCCGGCCCACCTGGCGCGCCACCAGACCACATATATCCAGCCAAATGTCCGGCCCATGTCCAGGCCAGTTGCCACGCCCCCTATCTGCCGTAGGAGGCTGACAAGACCCCCGTCACATCTGAGTCATCTCATCTTATGAAGTGAAATCCTGGACGAGCTGATTAAGCCATTGTCGATTTGTTTCGCGCTCCTCGTCAGTTACCGCAGCCCTCGGCTGCCCAGTCAGCAGGCGTGGGAGAGATTGTGATGAAGTGAGCCGTGAACGGTCCCTCGGGGTCCCTCGGGGAGGGGGGGGGGGACCGTGAACGGTCTCTCGGGGTAGGCGAACCGCTTCACTGGAGGTAACACCTCGTGTCAACACAAAGAAAGTTGGCGAGCAAACTGCGCCAGTGATAGCCTAATGAGTTTGTCTCAAAGCTGTTATTGGAGTAATGTGTAATGCACGAGCACGTGCGAAAGAAATTAGAGATATAGTGAGAGCGGGATGAGAGGGAGAGGGAGAGAGGGAGAGAGGGAGAGAGGGAGAGAGGGAGAGAGGGAGAAGAGGGAGGAGGGAGAGAGGCGAGAGAGGGAGAGAAGGGAGAGGGGAGAGAGGGAAAGAGAGGGAGAGAGGGAAAGGAGGCAGAGAGAGGCGAGAGAGGGAGAGAGGGAGAAGAGGAGAGAGAGAGAGAGGTGAGAGAGGAGAGGAGGGAGAGAGGGAGAGAGGGAGAGAAGGGAGAAGGCGGGGGAGAGCGGGAGAAATGAGAGAAAGAAAGAAGAGAAGAAGAGAGAGAGAGAGGAGAAGAGAGAGAAGAGAGGAGAGAGAGAGAGAGAGAGAGAGAGAGAGAGAGAGAGAGAGAGGAGAGAAGAGCAGAAAGAGAGAGAGAAGAGAGAAGAGAGAGGAGAGAGAGAGAGAGAGAGAGAGAGAGAGAGAGAGAGAGAGAGAGAGAGAAAAGTTAAGAGAACATGTCGGGCGAGGCATGATCTAAATATAACGCCATGTCGTATTTGATTAGTTACGGCAAACACATACTGGCCGTAAAATTGTAATGAAGTATAAATTTAGCTAAGCCTCTGCTATTAAATCCTGTACGGCGGCGTGCTGGGATAATCAAATGCTGGTGATGGGGCGCAGAGCTGATTGGAGAGTGCATTGCAAAATGCTGATGATTCCGTGACATATGGGCTCGGAGAACAATGGGGATATGTGTGCAGGGGAGCATCGAGTGTCGTCTCACACGCTGCATAGCAAACAGCCGTATCAATCTGACAATCTGGCATCTGCTCAAACGTCGGCGGACTTGTTGGTGTGGGATAAATGCTGCGCTGTAGCCACCGGGTACATGCGTGCTTGTTTGAAGTATTGTTAAGCATTAACTTTGACGGGACACTACGGCAGTGTTCTGACCGTCGTCCGTCACATTCCCTGCGGGAATCCAGTGAATCGGTAGAAAAAAGTTTTCTACCTGTTTCCGAAGCAAAGAGTTGACAGGAATGTCAATGCATAAGCACATTGCCGAATTGCGGTAGAGTAAAATGCTCGCCGGGGATTCCAGGGATTCCCGCCGGGAATGTGAGGGTCAGAACACAGCCTACATTTGCACGTTTAGGCTGTATCGTTCCAGTGCAGTGGTGTGATGTGTGGTGTTCGGTGTGCGGTGGTATGGTGTGCAGTAATGAGTGAGGTGTGCACTGTGCAGTGCCATGTGGTGTCCGGCAGTGACGCGGGTGTCAGTCTCCAGTGACGCGGGTGTCACTCTCCAGTGACGCGGGTGTCAGTCTCCGGTGCCCGGCAGTGACGCGGTGTCAGTCTCCAGTGACGCGGGTGTCAGTCTCCAGTGTCCGGCAGTGACGCGGGTGTCAGTCTCCAGTGACGCGGGTCCGGCAGTGACGCGGGTGTCAGTCTCCCAGTGACGCGGTGTCACTCTCACAGTGACGCGGGTGTTCAGTCTCCAGTGTTCCGGAGTTGACGCGGGTGTCAGTCTCCAGTGTCCGGCAGGACGCGGTGTCATCTTCCAGTGACGCGGGTGTCACTCCTCGTCAGTGACGCGGGTGTCAGTCTCGCAGTGTCCGGCAGTGAGCGGGTGTCAGTCTCCAGTGTCCGGCAGTGACGCGGGTGTCAGTCTCCAGTGACGCGGGTGTCAGTCTCCAGTGACGCGGGTGTCAGTCTCCAGTGACGCAGGTGTCAGTCTCCAGTGACGGGGTGTCAGTCTCCAGTGACGCGGGTGTCAGTCTCCAGTGACGCAGGTGTCAGTCTCCGGTGTCCGGCAGTGACGGGGTGTCAGTCTCCAGTGACCGGCGCCGGCAGTGACCCGGTGTGCGACACTGGTCATCAGACAGGCCATACATCACGGCGCTGTGGGCCGTCAGATGCCGCCGGATAGGCGCCCACCGCTATCGGCACATCGGCGCCGCGAAAACAGCGGCAGGGTGCCCGGCCACGCACTGGTACAGCGGTACATCGCACACCACACACTACACCGCACATTGTACACCACACATTGTACCACACCGTACACAACACACACAACACATCACACACAAGTGACACAACACACCACATACAACACACCACACACTACACACCGCATCACCACATACCACACCGCATACCACACCGCACACCACACACTACACACCACACCGCACACCACATCACCACATACCACACCGCACACCACACACTACACACAACACACCACACCACACACCACATCACCACACACCACATCACCACATACCACACCGCACACCACACACTGTACAATGTACATACCTACTGTTTACACTGCAGCACCGGATATCATTTCGGAACTATATTACCGCCGCTGGCCCAGTCTAATGTGAGGAGGAAACCGTACATGGACTTCAAAGATCAACTAATTCCCCATCATGGTGTCCAAGCCTTCAGCGAATTGGTTGAATGTTGAGCTGCAAATTACTTGGGCAACATTTTTGCGAACCAAAAATATACAGGAATATTGATCAGCTTACCGTCCAGAGCCATTCCAATAAGTGTATGCATAAGTGTGTTACAGCATTTCTTCAGCAATGCATAATGCGGAAGTGTTTCTTGTTAAATGTAGTTTCTGAGAAATGTTGCTCCGCGTAGCATTTTTTTTTAATTTATAAAGTTAGTCCGAATGTTTTGTATGGATGGATTTCCGAGGTCAGGACCCACGCTAAGCAGAGCTTGTTGCGCAAGCCCTGACCCCACCACCCGATCGTACAATTTCTGTTGGTTCGGCAGAATTTAGACGAGAAGTTTACGGGGCCCGAAATACCGTGGACACGGTCCCGCCCGCGCTCACTGACGTCAACCTGACTTTCAGTGCGACGGCGCTGCCACCGCCGCAGGCCAATCCCAGTCAGGAGCAAATAGCGAGCGCCGAAGCGACTCGAACCGGGCTGCCACTACCGGAATAGGTCAGAAGCCCAGCGCTCTCCCGACTGAGCTACAGGGGCGGACTGTTTTTAACTTACTTCATAAGGAAGCCAAAAAGATATAGGTTAACACAGATTTAAGTTTCATGAGAATTGAGATATTACTTCTCCATTCATGTATTACTTTGCTGTCTGTTTCCTTCCCGTCATGGACCAGAGGCAGCCAGAAACACCGGGAGTGTCCAGCTTTCTTTACGGAACGGAGGCTCCTGTGGCGCAGCTAGAGCCAGCCTCTAGAATTCATTAGTCCTAATTTGAATTTAAAAGGAGTCGCTGCCTTCAGAAAAACAAACGGAATGCATAGAATTAGAATTCGGGCACGGCCGGGCGTCCTAGGCCAGACAGAAGATAATTGATTCATTCTGGTTTTGTTTAGCATAACAATGGTATTTTGGCGTGTGGTGTTTTCCGGGGCGGCTAATATGTGTTCATTGACCGCAGGGATAGCAGCCGAGCGGCTCAATCACCTCTGCCGAAGCGCCCAGAGAAAACAGCGCGAGCTGCGCTAACTACACGCTAGAAAATAATGAAGCGGCTCAGACTGATCTGTATCGAACTGTATTCTGGTATTCTGGGAGCCTGCCCGATCCACCAATCATAGCCGCCGAGGATTTCACCCGGGGTCTTTAACCTCACAAAAGCGCCTCTGCTCTCCGAAAAGGTGCTGTTTAGGTTCGAGTGTGCAGCGTTCTGGAGTGGCCGAAATTGATGAGACATTACCGATATTACCCTATAGGGTAATATCGGTATGATTAAATATAACATGATATCGGGGTAATATATTACCCCGATATCAGCCGATTGTATAGTTATCCTGAGTCTGAGGCATGCAGCCCCCCTCCTTATTAAATAGACTGGTCTATTCACAACAGAACCCGGCAATGAGCGTCGCGTCAAACTACCGACCGTTACAAATGTGAGGCGGCTCAGACACAGACACCGATAACTATCGATAAGTCGTCAGTGTTTGTAAACAGGAGCGGCCGTGGCATGCATGAGGATAGCGATCGTAAGGTGTGTGGGATTATTTGGAAGGAAGTATTTAGCCCTGTACGTGGACGAATCCAGTCCGCGTTTGCTGACGGCCAGCAGGTAATATAGAGATATAATGGTATCGCATACCTAAAGCGAGACAGCTTTAAAGAAGTATACAGAGACGATGAACAAACACAATACGGCCACGAAAACTGAAATATTCAAAGCTACATCCCATGTATCAAATATGTAGATGAAGCACTCCTCTGAACATGCCGTTGAGCCAATAGCTGTAACAAAGTTGACCTTAAAAAGGCCATTCAATTAACACGTATAGAACGTGGACGGTGAAGAATAGTATCGTGTCCAGACACTGATAATATTATTAAATTGCTAATATATAAAAGTACTAATGACGTATCTAAGGGCTCGGTGATATAAATGCAGTTTCACGGTACAAGTTAATTCAAAATCGCTTTCATGGGATTGTCACGTTTTCCCGAAACACGTTGCACAGCACTTTTGTGAAAAGTATACTTTGCACGTTTGCAAGGCCTTCTCTAAGGAATTTTCATTGCGGGAGACTTCCACTGGCGGATCTAGGCTTCAAGTAAATTTCGCTCCGCTTCGTCGGCGAAATTTTGTTGAGCCGGATACGCGGGGGCGGGGTGCGTCTTTCGGGTTCAGACAATTTAATCGTTTTCTTACTGTCGACTGCGGATGTTTGCGTCCACTGGAGGGGGGGGGGGATTCAAGGCACTGCGGGGGACGAATCTCCACAGCTAACATGTTAAAATCCTAGGCCCTGGCACGTTGAAGGATTATCTCACCTCGTGATTTCGATGCTATCGTAGCGCCAAGTCAATTGCCACTTAAGTTTTACACATAGTGAAAACAATCCCACTAAGGGCATTGCTCATTTATGTATCAGATGATAGTCGTTGATTGAAAACGGAAAAGCCAGTGTATAACATGGGACCCAAGTAGTGTAGCACATTGTACAATGTACGTCACATACCTAATGCAAACTAAACGTACCTATTGTATTTTGTGTTGTTGTCAATAATAGCACACAGCTGATCCGTCCTATTAACTCTGGCGGCGTATCACCTGGCCCACGACTCAGCCACGAGAAATATAAACGCAAGTGCAAAGCGTGCTATTAATTGTTACTAAGCAACCCGAGTGCCCAGTACCTAACCACCACTTTCAGATAAGCTCAAGTGTCAGATATAAAAAGCGTGTTCGCACATGTAAATGCTTGCCTCTTAACCCCGCCGGGCCGGTGCTCGGCCGCCCACTTCCTCGGGCCGGGGTGTTTCGACACCCCCCTTCTTAACTCGGCCTCCTATGGGACTAGACATAAACCAAAAGTAACCGTTCGATGCTCGTCTAAGATTGGAAAACTATTTCCCGGTGTGAAAAATTTTATCAGTCAAAATAGATCACTAGAGTCATCAAATTCAAATTTCTAAATTTCCAGAATTTAGACATAGCTCCAGATATCCCCAAAATATCTCAACTATGAAATAAGCTAGAGTAAACAAGTAAAAAGCATTAGAAGATATTATGAGATTTTGCAATCGAACTGTGTCCTCAAAATTTTGACTCAATCAATAGTTTTAGGCTCCAAGGTCATCAATTCAAAAATGCAGTTTTGGTAACAAATATCGTTTCGAATAGCATTTTATCTAAAATACACATAAATGATTTTAACAACTATCGTGTTTCCTCTCGTCAAACGCTTTGAAAATACATGTGACCTCGTAAGTCAACTTCAAAATGTGACCTCAGGTTTCAAGGTCATCGGTGACCCAGATAGTCATTTGCAATATGGTCGACGCGACATACGATACAATACAGTGTGTTATCACGCTGCGTCTCATCTTCATCTTATATCATAATATAGCAAAATCATGGCTGGCTGGGATACCTCAATGACCTCAGAGACGTTTATAATCTTTTAGAAACAAATCGCCAACCTAGTCATGTCAGGAATGAGCTAAAAAAACATGATTCTGAAATAATCAGCGCTGATCCAATGCAACTTCAGAATAAGAAACAGCTGTTTATTTTCCCATTCATTATAATGGGGAGGCCAGGTAAATTGACCTGACCTTAGGTCACCAAATCGAAATCGAAGATGAAACAAACTTTAGATAGTCATGCTCTATGAACCCTTAATACAGAAACCCAATCTGCTAAAAACTGTGGCTTTGGTGGAACCGCAAACTTTTTCGAGTGTCCACTTGACCTAGCCTGTGAACCTGACCTGACAGACTATTGCCAAAACTTTTTTGAAAAGCTGTACAAAAAGATGATCAAACGGTACTGAAAATTTGTGGCGCTACGCGCCGCCGTTCTAATATCCAGGAAAACTAGGGGGGCTGTCTAAACACCCCCCGGCCGGCGCGGGTTTAAAGTGCTATATAATTTTGCTTAAACTTACACGCACCTAACTTCTTGAATATTAAGTGAATGTTAAATGACTAACTACATGATGGGCTTGTCATAAATGACTACATTATATCGCAAGCTTGCGATATTATGAAGTCAAGGAACGAGACAGGAACGAGACACAAATTTAATTTAGGCGGCGGCGAAAATCTTTGTTACAAGTCAGCGTTTTAATTGTGTCCGCCGATTGATAATGTGGAACAGAGTTGTGACACGGCAGTCCCACTTATTTATCTTTAATCTGCCCAATGGCAAACCACTAAAACCACTTCCTGTAATCTTAAAGCAATTATTTTCCAATCTGCCCAGGAGCCAGAAACCCATTACCGCGCTTCATCCTAGGTCGCTGTCTCTGCTGAGATGAAGATGAGTCCCGGCCGAATCCCCGAGGAGCTCTAACAGGTGTGTGTGTGTGTGTGTGTGTGTGTGTGTGTGTGTGTGTGTGTGTGTGTGTGTGTGTGTGTGTGTGTGTAGGTGTAGGTGTGTGTGTGTGTGTGTGCGCGCGCGCGCGCGTGTGTGTTGACAAACAGTTTAATGATGCCGGGAAATCGGCGGCCGACCCTACCTCATGGCGGCCGGTTGGTAGCTCTGCCCTCCCCTTGAATCGGAAGCAATTACCGCTACCAACGAATCATCGAATTAGCCTCGGTCTCCTGAAATTGCCGTTCGGCCAACACAAGGCCGCCTGTGCCGGTCGATCAGAGGGAAAGAAGGTGATAAAATCCGGACACCGAATACAGACCTAGTGATTCGTTATTATCAACTTCACATGACCAATTGAATGAGTAGGCACACTCCCTTTAAACTGTTTACATTAATTTCGAGACATTTTACTTGCCAGTGGTCATTTGTGGTTCGTAGCGACATGCTTTAGCCTTGAAAGATATTTAAAGATCAGTCCAATTCACCTCCATTGTCTTTAACGGGAAAACATAATTCATGCAGTCGTGGTAAGTTTTTGCAGATGCACGGTGGTCACCAGAGGACTATAAAACGTCACATTTCGGTATCCATCATCAAATATATCAATCACGTTTTCGCGGCTCATTGTAAGATACCTATTCGATGATATTTTGTGCAATTAATGTCATAAATGATCCTCGATCGACGGATAATGGTCAATCATTGCATATTTTTCATAGTCACCAAATAAGCGCAGGGCGCCGGCTCAATGCCCAATAAAAACTCTTTAAGAATATTCCGATTGAGCACCACGTTTGCAGCTGACGAAAAGGTTTTCGTGTCAAATTAAATGTCAGCCGCAGCCAGAGAGAGGCTGAGCCGTGCCACAGGTGACCGTGAGTCATCCCACGCCCCGCGCCTCGCCAAACGATGCGTCACTCGCCGCCTCCGGAAACGCGAGACGAGACGAACGCGTCTGACCGCGCCATTTCACGCCGCGGCTGCAGACAAGTGCGCCGCGATCGTCGCCGCCGGACAGGTACGACTAACGCGCTAATTGGCGCCGTCCGCCGCGCGGCGCGGCGTCAATTGAGACGGAGTGCGGCGCCGGCGGCGCGACGCAGCCATCCCGGCGCGGCCGCCGTGATTATGCCGTCAGCGTCTGCGGCGTGGTGCGGCTGCGGCCCTAATTTGCCCCCCGCCCGCTCCGGCCGGTCAGCCCGGTCAGCCTGACAGACAGGACAGCCGGCCGAGCGGTGTTATTTGTGGTGGCGGTGTGCCGGCTGCGGTGGCGCGCAGAAGCTGCCGTAATCCCGGCACGACCCCGCCCGTAACCCAGCTCCAGCACCAGTCCCCGCGTCAGAGCAGGGTGCGACGCACAAGCAGTTCCAGTCGGCGCGAGCGGCCAGCAGAACTCCTTTCGGAGAAAACCCGCCGCTAGCGACATCTATCGGCCGAGTCTGGCAGCCAGCCGCGGCAGGTTTGAATCACTGACAGTGGAACGACTGCAGTGTGAGTTGAGTTGTAACGCCACCTCTGGCTAGCTGAGCTCTCGGTAACGCAGTGAGACTGGCGGATCCAGGGAGCATCAGGGGCGAATCCCCCCCGGCAGGAATGGGGGGGGGGGGCATTCAACACCAAGTATGCCCTCCGCGCGTTCCCTGCTAAACGTGCAAAACAATGATCTTAGGAGAACACTGGGAAAGTTAAACAAATCGGCAAGATAACAATTGATCGTCAAAATAGCCTTAGCAGCAGTAAAATCCTGCTATTCATTCAAAAACTGAAAAAATCGCGCCGTTTCGCGGCCTAGCACAATTTTTGCAATTGCTTATAAAAATTAGGAAAATGGATAAATGAATTTCATGAAGTGTCTGACAA
Source organism: Semibalanus balanoides (assembly GCA_014673585.1). NCBI lineage: Eukaryota > Metazoa > Arthropoda > Thecostraca > Balanomorpha > Balanidae > Semibalanus > Semibalanus balanoides. The sequence goes on along the minus strand of VOPJ01015896.1, from coordinate 60,043 downwards.
AGGCTCTCCTTGATGGTAATTGCTAAGCTAGCTAGCCTGCCGAGTTCCAAAAAAGGCGATGCAAACGGAAGGACACGGACATGTCACATCGGCACTCCGGAAGCTGCTCCAGCTGGTGCCCAGCTTTCTGGACCGAAGAGCTATTAGGGGGGACCAGGCCACGACTATCTCCCCAAGTCGTCTCCCACCAGGCTCTTCGAGATCCACAGGGACCATTTATGTTGGGAGAAGTATTTCTGTATCATTCTTGCTGCTTTCAAACCATTTACACTATCGCCAGATGTTTGTTACAGTTTCGTACAGTTGTAGGTATAGGTACAGTTATTATTAAATATTATTGTATGTACTATCGAGTGCTGACTGTCACCGGTCATCGTGATTTACAACCCGAGGCTATTGTGTATAAAAAGCTATCTTCATTTCGATATTTGTCATCATAATATCGAAATTAAGCGTGCAACCGTGCAAGCGTGCAACCAGGAAAAGGGTTACCTGAGGCTTGGCTTCAATTACGGTCTGGTTTCAATATGAAAATGTCGGTTTACAATGCCTAAATAAAATATCACGCCGCTTGGCGGCGTCACATCGGTGGCCATCGTCATAACGAAGCCATCGTCATCGTCTTCGGTTTGTCATATAACGCTGAATTGAATTATTCGCATTTTTAGCCTCTATCCTTTACGAGGCCCACCGCCTACATTTCTAGGTTTTATCAGGCAAACCCGAAAAAATCGCGTGCGACGCTAAATAACTAAATACCTACTAAAACATGGAAATCCGCATTAAATATGTTGCAAAGGCTTAAATACACGCAAAAATGGGGTACATTTTTTCGTCACTTCAGCAGACCCCCATCTCAAGAACTATCGGGTGAAGCCCCTGCGAGTTGGTATGGGATAAATGTTTGTATTACTTATATATGTATATTCTACGGAATATCGTGTTTTATGTTATTTTTTGTTCCGATTTTTTTTTCTCTGAAAAAGAAAACGATTTCCCCTCCAAAAGAAAAAAATCACTAAAAAAGTGATTTTTTGTCCCAAAAAAGTGAACTTTTTAAACTAAAGTACTAAAATAAGGCGGCCGGCCCAGATCCGAGGAGAAAAAATGATACCTTTTTGCCACAAAAAGATGCCCCCCCCCACGGAGAGAGTCTGGGTCCACCAGTGCGCAGTAGAAACACTTGATATGTGTGACAGCATTGATGAATGATAATTATTGTTGTACTTATATTGATGAGCCTCAATGGAAATCATTCGAATAATGATTTGATGACAATGATAATGCAAGATCAAAAGTGTAAATAACGGTCATAAATAGGAAAAGTGCGTCACACAATATACCTTAGGTGGAAATCCTGTGTTCTTGGTGGAATCTTGAATTTATTTCGGTGGAGTGAAGTTTTTGGTAAAACTGACTGCAAAAAGAAACAACAAGAAGGAGTGATTAAAAAATACGCGTTCTAACGCATGACTGTCGTTGGCGTCAAACCGCTGGAAATAACCATATCTGCAGCACTGCAGCCGTTGCCCGAGGACAGCAAAGTGTAAGTTCATATATATATATATATATATATATATATATATATATATATATATATATATATATATATAATTAAAATAATAATAGATATATATTCTTAATCTTATGATGGACCAATGTTAAGTGCGCTTGATAAGCTACACGAGGAAAATTAGCGCAAAATCTGAATCCAACACTGTTAAAATGATTTCCACCAAAGGCTTTGCTAATAAGTAGTGGCTAAAAATGTGGTTTTACGGAGCTACACGTCAACCGTAAATCTACGAGACGGTCATAAACATATCAAGCTGATTACCTATAAAGATTGTGTACTAGTGATAACTTGATCTGGTGCCGCAAACGTCTTAACTTGGCGCGGGCCGCAGAAACCGAGCGACACTGCCCGCGCTTGAGCTTCACCTCATCATTATCGCTTAGCAAGCTATTGTCCTTGGCGCTGAGAAACGGCGAGTCACTGACTATGTGATAGATTATGCCAGATGCCGCACACCTGGCTTTAAAGATGCATAGTGGTTTTATTATTTCAGCATAAGAGCGGTGACAACAAAAGGAATGAACACTGCAACGATAATGCCATGCAAAATTATTCATTATCTGCGCCTGCTTGTCGCCATAAATTTGTAAAATGGTCACAAACTTTACGTAACCTTTAAGTGTTAGCAAATACAATAGAACAGACTGAAAATAATTCCACTTTTTGAGACGTCACCTCTCCTTAACCGTACAAGCCCCTCCTAATATGAATTTCGTAATCGTATCCCCCTGCGTTTAACCATTCTGCTGTTTGACGGCTAAGGCTCCGAAGCACCCAGCCTAATCCCGGTAGTCGATAATTGATTCTTTACTTTTCATAATAGCACTATGATAGTTCTCCAAAGAAATCTGATCGTAATACTCTTCCGCCTCACCAACAGGTGACTGGTTCTGGAAGACAACGCAGACGAGGGGCGGTGCCGGCGACTTAGGCAGCTTTACAGACGGCGGCCGATTATTCGGCCTGGACAGGTGTACAACAGAGCACGGCGACTTGTCAATCCTTCACCGTGTAATCCACAGTCGCCGGAAACGCGTTTATCAGTCATTTCACGGTTGAGACGGTCAGGGGGTGGGGGGAGAGGGTGGGGCGGGGAAGGGAGGGTGCGGGGGAGGAAGGGGGGCTGACGGCTGGCGCGGGGCACAGCTCAGCCGTCCGCCGCTGTCCGATCCCAATGAAGTACCGCCGCCTGTGTGTATCTCCCAATCAGTCCGTCAGTTCCGGTCTCCCTGCCTGGCAAACACGGCACTGCATTAGCGACCCCATCCAATCTGCGGCCGGCTATGAACTGCTGGGCCGCGCAAACACTGGTGACGTGTCTGTGTCTGTGGCGGCGGCGGAGAGGGTGGCGAGGGCTGGGCGGGCGCGTCAGAAGCGGCGCGCGGCACACCGGGGGGTGGCGGTGACCGTCTTCCGAGCGAGCCCCACAGACGCTGATTAGGAGTGGCCGGCGCCGCCCCCCGGCCAGGTATGCGACTCAATCAGCTGTCCCAGCAGCGGGCCGGCGCTGCTCGACAGCCGGACACAGCCGACAACAAGCCGTGCCTGGCTGAGATCCGGGCACCGGTCGGCCCGGCCGCCCCTCAAAATACCATTTGTCCTGACCCAATTCGACTAATTTATAGTACGATTCTTCACGCGCTGGCAGCGGCGTTCAGAATGGGACTAACTGCTGGAATCGCCTGCGAACCGGACGACGACGGTCCAACTAGTGTAACATCTCAGGAAGAATGTCCTGTAATTGGGAAACAGGTCGGGAGCAATGCGAAGCGACCTGGGAATGGTCGTTGTATATTGTTATTGTATTTTCTCTAGGAGGGCAATGACAATAACCATTTGATTGAATCGGCATTTTTATATAAAAAGGACGAAGTAACAGAAAATCTTTAAAGAAATATTAGTCGTTTTCACGATGGGTTATTTTGCGCAAAACGTTTTAAAACATTTTAAATGTTTTAAAATGTTTTAGTATGAAAGTTTTAGTATACGATATATTCCAAGAAAAATAAATTACTGATTTAGGCGAATAATTATCATTATTCAAGGTTATGGAAACATGAAAATGAGCTCATTACAAGTTATGATACAAAATTGTCCGTTTCTAAGAATATATGCGTATAGAGTCATTCGTTCAGTGAAAGCCATACCGCCATACTAGTACTAATCTGGCAAGCGTCATGGATCACAGTCTGGCCTTCGCATGGCGCAATATGCGCTAGAAAACGATTCGCTGCGGCGAGTCCATTATGAATCAAGGGGAGGTCGATTTGTTGAGCGACCAATAGCGTGCCCGTAGTAAAATGTTTCGGAGTCTTCTAAAAAGTTTCAGTACCGGTGAGATCTTGGCATCAACAATTAACCTAATGCATAATTACCTTGCTACCCATTACCACCAAACCGCAATTTTGTAAGTGCATACTAATTCTTACCAACATATTACAAATTATAAGAGACATTTCAAGACATTAAAATTGTTTGCAAAAGTTATGTACTTAAGAATAGATACGTATACTTAGACTTTTCATACTAAAACATTTCAAATGTTTAATATTTCGCGGCCAAAATAAGCCATCCGTGAAAAACGGCTATTGACCTTTTTAATATTTTTTTAACAACAATTTCCTATGGTACCGTTGAAGTAAAAGCATGACGTGATATAAATTAAAATATAAATACAATTATTCCCTTATTCAAAGTTTAGATTTTTGAAAATAAAAAAACAGGTACATATACTTTTTTCGGAGTTCATGATCAGTGATTTCACTTTAATGTTGGAAGCGCAACATATCTGGACACTTTCTTCCTAAATCTGTTTAACGTTGGACACTATCATTGAAATAAAACACCGACACCAAAAAACGAATTCTACACATTTTTTCGATTGTTTATTGATAAATTTGGGAAAGGCGGTTCCTTTGATTGATAAGCTAAAGCATTGTATCATATACAACCAAAGACAAAAATATGCAAAGTACCTAATGTTGAAAATAAATGTACCATTATGACGATTGTTTTCGAAAATTGAGGGTGGCAGCCACTAACTAGGCCGTCGTTGGGTGCATAGGTTAACTGCTAATTTTGACACCTTTTTATTCAATGTTTGTTGATTGTTAAGGACAGAAGGGTGCACATAATCTTAAAAGACAGAGTATACATATTTTCCATACCATTTTGTCACGAAGCAATACCGGATTTTCGTGGGAACCGAAAGTTGTTACCAAGTGTTACCGAAATTTGTTATGGATCACTGTTATAGTGTACATATTTTCCATACCATTTTGTCACGAAGCAATACCGGATTTTCGTGGGAACCGAAAGTTGCTACCAAGTACCTACCTACTTGAGAGTACCGGTCGTTAAAACTTACAATGTGGAACGCTTATCAACTTTATCTTGAACTACATTTTAGAAGGAATTTGATGCTAAAATGCAACCAATTTACAATATATTTCGGTCTCGTCTGTGGTTTTTATGTAATAACTCCATATGTATGGGAAAATGTCAATATCTCCCTTTAAAGGGACACTGTCCACTCAAAGTAAAATTTGATATATATTTATGTATAGTTATTTTGTACTGACCTCTCCTTGATATTTACAAAATAGTTTACAAATTGAAATATAATTTTTACAAAACAAAAAGAGAAATTTTCGATCACGGATCTTTCTCGAATCTTATAGTTAAATTTTTCAAATCTGAGCGATACATCGTCAGTTTCTATCGACACCCTGAAAATAAAAATCTAACAGCACAGGCGTTTCATTTCGACAAATTCTCTACCCAAAATAAACCACAAAGACACATACATCTCCTGCACCGCATAGTTTTAGGTAATACAAAACAATGTCAAATTTCGCTACATCTTCTATCCAAAGAGAAAATTACGCACCTTTCCAATCATCTTGCTCACATACGCTTACACACTCACATATACAATAGTCACAATACACAGTATGCTCGAAGAGAACCAGTTTTTCTTTATATGGAGATCAGTGAAGAACAATCCATTCAGCAGGCGAACTACCTTTAGGAGTGGCCAGGACATCGTTTGGTCATTCATCGACGACTTCTTTTCTCTTATATACAAAGATTCTGTGATCTTTCGGTCCGGATGGTCTAGCGTCTTCTTCAATATNTACTTTTTCAAATTGAATATATTTTTATGTAGATGAAACTATTATATGCAAGGTGAATAAGGCTGTGAAAAAGTCAAAATTTAAAGTTCATTTGGGATGGTACGCTCCGACTACTCTTAAAGAAACGCCTTGTTTCTTCGGATTTGACTAAAGCTCCCTGTCCAGCGGGATCAAGGTCACGTCCCACATGTTCAGCTATAACAGTTGGCAGGTGTACTGATAAAAATGTTGTCTTTGAAGTGCTTGTGAAATTTGCGGGGAGATATACATAGGGGAGAGTAAAAGACCGATCAGGCTCAGGTTTAACGAGCATATTAGGAGTATGCTGAACACAACGGAATACACCCCGCTCGGTGATCATTTTCGGAAAAACCACCCTGATGTCAGTCGCGAACAAATCTTTGTAAGCGTGAAGATACTGAGGAAAGACGCGTTAGAACCATCCGGACCAAAAAGATACAGAATCTTTGTATATCAGAGAAAAGAAGCCGTCGATGAATGACCAAATGATGTCCTGGCCAGTCATATAGGTGTTTCGCCTGCTGAATGGTTTGTTTTTCACTGGTTGTTTCCATATCAAGAAAGACTGGTTCTCTTCGAGCATACTGTGTATTGTAGTTATTGTATATGAGAGTGCGTAAACATATGTGAGCAAGATGATTGGAAGGATGTGTTTTCTCTTTGGATAGGAGATGTAGCGAAATTGAAATGTTTTGCATTACCTAAACTGATGCGGTGCAGATGGTTGTGTGTGTGTGCTTTGTGGTTGATTTGGGAAGGAGATTTGTCGAGATGAAACGCATGTGCTGTTAGCATTTTATTTTCAGGTGTCGATAGAACTGAGATGTATCGCTTAGATTTGAATTTAACTTAAGATTCGAGAAAGATCCGTGATCGAAAATTTATATTTCTGTTTTTGTAAAAATATATTCAATTTGAAAAAAGTATTTTTAAGATATCAAGGAGAGGTCAGTACAAAATAACAATACATAAATGACTATAATTTTGCAAACGCAAAAAGATTAATTTTCGATCATGGATCTTCCTCAAATCTTAAGCTAAATTGACATTTTTCCAGAGAGATCCGTGATCGAAAATTCATTTTTTTTACATATTCAATTTGAAAAAGTATTTGTAAGATATCAAGGAGAGGTCAGTACAAAATAGCAATACATAGCAACTACATAGTGATAACATCACAGGTATTTCCATCGCCGTGACGTATTAGCCGTTTTCACGATGGCTTATTTTGCGCGAAATGTTTTAAAACATTTTAAAATGTTTTAAAACATTTCGCGCAAAATAAGCCATCGTGAAAACGGCTATTGTGAGGTGAGGGAAAACTCAGTGACGGTGGAGTCAGCTCTCTATGTACTCACTCTTGAGCACGTCCAGCTTCAGCTTGGCCTTCTTCTCGGTATCGACGAACAGCTCGCTGAGTCCCTTGACCTGCTCCTTGAGGAAGTCGGGGCAGTCGGCCTGGCCCTCGAGCTTCTCTCCACGCTTCAGAAGCTGCCGGATCTCGCTGCGCTTCTCCTCGACCTTGGCGATGTTGGCCTCCTGGTTCTCGATGAAGGTGGCCACCTGCTCCGTGCTGTCCGGGTGGATCTGCGCACGTGCAGCGGCGGGAAGCGACAGAGCTGTCAATAACGCTCCGAGACAAAGCAGTTAGCATTCAGCAGCACCAATGTAATAAGTGTGACGTGGCAGCCGTATGTTACATGAGAAAACACTGCGCTATTAACCATATTACTTGCGGGGAAAAATTTGGGTACTTGTGTTTTGATGTGTTAAAGACCAGTCCATTTGAATCTCGAAAACGTTTGGGGCATGAAAATTCGACAAACCGTATGGCCGCAATGACCGTTCAAAAAACACCCACAATTTTCGTATTTTTGCCCCCTGGTCCCCCATTTTGTTAACAAACAAAAAAATCAGAGTAAAAAAGTCAAGACTAATATATACTGTAATGTATATAATATATATACTAATATATAATATACAAAAATCGTCAAGACAAATCGAATGGTTTCTGTCCCATCGAAATCGACCGAGCGGTTCTCAAGATCTCGGGGGGGGGGGGGCAGAACCTGACCCTCAGGTTAACGTAATTCTAGGGGAATAGGGTTAAGATGAAATCGAAAGCAGTTTCGTTTACAGATAAAAATAAACAAGCCAATGTACAAAATGAGGAGATTCACGCGGAGGGGGGCGAATATTGCAAGTCAGAACGAGTGATAAGCATTTCAAAAAGTGGTCGAGTGGTCTCAATGATGAAAAATGCATAATGTATCATGCAACCTTGTTCTAGGCGACTAAAGGAGCAAACTGTGTACAATTAATATGATGGGGAAATATTTCATAAATACTTGTCAAAGTTATTTTATCTCGTACTTTCGATCTCTGAAGTTAACGACTGCGAACTCAATAACTTCTGGTTGAAAACATTTTATAGGTTTCTTGGACTGAAAATGGTCAAACGGGGTCAATAATGAATTATTCTTAGCAAAATCATATTTCAAACAATCGCAAAGACAATCCATAGTAACTCATGCGACCTTGTTCTGGACGACCAAAGGAACAAGGCGTACAATAAATTGCTCGTTTACTTTACCCCAAAGCACATCGATAACTATTGGCGGACCCAGAACGGTAGTTGGGGGGAATGCAGTGTGGGGGAATTTCAAAAAGTAACTCCACTACTATGAACTAAAGCAGAAAAACGTAAAGAATGTTTGAAAAATCGAAAGTCTTGCCCTGTCATGTCCAGCATTCCAGACACTGCACACATGCATTAATCATGCACAATACAAATGCATCATGCCATTTAATCAGTTAACATGATGTAATTATTTATATAGCAATAAATACATTATGATGTAAAAAATAAAACAATGCATGCAGGAAAGAAATGGTAAGTCACCTTAATTGCACCCTGCTCAGGTTTCTTGTCGTGCTCCTACAAAAAAGCACATTCGATCAAATACAATAGCGCATCAGAATACCAAGCAACATGAACAAACTGAACAGATGATAAACATGAAACAGAATAATTAAAAGAATACCGGTTCTTACAGAAGGTCAGGGAAAATCAGAAGTCAAGGTCAGGGAAAATCTTCAGGGAAAATAGGACACTGATTTTTAATTTGATGATGTTACTATACAAACAAGTGTGTTACGACTTATGACTGCACGGGAGAGTATGGGGCGGGAAACATGAGGAAGATGCACACAATATCCCGGCACTGTGGAGTGTAGAGTGTATTTACATTATAATTACTGTGTGAGAATGCGCTTAATTAGAGCTTGCAATCACTCTGAATTATGGTGATGGACGATGGTGATCAGCTATGTATGAGCAAATAATTATTTATTAATATGTGATTAGTGTTAATAAAAAATGTAAGTAATTTAAGTAACCGATGATGAAGACAAGATAGCATAAATTTAATTATCAAAGATTTCTCATATATAAATGACAGAACGCAAATATGATCCCAATTCCTAGTACAAAACCGTGAAGTGCGCAGTGCGCTGCACAGTACTTTGTTTTACAGATACCTGTATGATATGTCATACGCGGTACAGTATCTTTGTTCCTAAGCGCTGTGTGCTATGCGGCGCAGTAGCTGGGATCCACTCACGTCCTCGGTGGACTTCCTGCGCAGGTCCTCCAGCAGTTTGAGCAGCGGGGTGATGTCGTCCACGTACTGGTAGCCGCGGGAGTACATGTCCACCTGTCCCGACACGACAGTCAGTCACGCAGTCAACGCACATTAAGCAGGAGTCAGGACGGAAAGACGCAGCCAAACAGCAATGTTTCCAACTCCCGACGGCCTCACAATAGGGTCAAATGCGCCTGAAAGGGTTTTATTCCGATCAATTGACGAGGACTCTAATGCATATTACATATTACGCACGAAATTGTATAGGAAATTAAGGTTACGCATCTTTTGCACGGGGTAGCCAGGCTCCAACAGATCGGACCCCATCGTGGGACCCGTACTCCCTTAGATCCAGAGCTCGTAGATAAGCTATCCTTCTTTGTTCCGAAGACTTTCAACGTCGCCCTGAACTATACTGCTACTTCTCACCATCAACATTAGTATCCAACGCACTAGTTTATTTTTCATTCACGATACCATCCCTCTTAGCACGTCTCCAACACCTCGTCGATGTTGAACGAATGGTCGCATTAAAAATGAGCACACGATTTCCACCAAAGAGTAAGCCATTTCTACCGAAATCATAGCACTCTTCAGTCTGTGAATAACTTGCAAAGAGCGATGAATAAATTTGGCTAGATCGATGGTTCTTGTTTAGATTGACAGTCCGTACCCGCTTACACAAGCAATAACAATCTTATCGCAATCACGATCATGACTTATTTCTGCCTGTCTGAACAAATAAACGCGTGCATTAAACACGATATTAAATAACGTCCTAACTAATGGACACACTCTGAGGACGAATGACAGCTGGCACGTGTCATCCGTGTGCCAATATACCGTTTTGTGGGCTGACAGTCACACAGTCACACTGACAGGCACTGACAGGCACTGACAGCCACACAACCTTCTGGGCTGTGTGACTGCGTAGAGTGTACTATGTATGTGGCTACATATTGCTGTGAATGTGGGAAGGGGGGGCAAGCGGCGGCGACTGACCTTGCGCATATTCTCCTCGATGCCGGGCAGGACATTGGTGTGCCGCACGATGAGCGCCTCCAGCCGCTTCTTCTCCACCTCCAGGTTCTGGTCTGACTTCTGGTTCAGCAGCTTCAGCATGTCGTGCAGCCACGTCCTCATCTCGTCGCGCTTCAGGTTCTTGCATTGGTACTGCGACCGGCACACAGCACAGCGTCATTATATGCGAGTCGTGACACTACGACCAGTTAACAAGGCACAGCCATTTCTTCAGATGTATACAACTCGCCAGATGTAATAATTTGATTGGCTGTGATACTATTTGGTTGATGCAAGGCTGGTAACAGTAGAGCGAAATGTCTTTGTAACGTAAAGTGTCGATTTCAAGGACCCTTAATTCACTGGCGGATCCGGGAGGCATCAAGGGAACCCCCCCCCCCCAACAAAAACTGCCTGAAATCGGCGCAAATTTACACATTTCCTGATTTAAAGGAAGATCTGCGCAACTTTTACTAAGAGAAGTTTATTTTAAAACGTCTAGCAATGAATAAGGGAGCAAAATCCGATTAGTTTATTTTTTATTTTGATGAACTTTTTCGGGGTGATGCCCCTCCATGGCGCCAAAAACCAAATCCTAGATCCGCCAATGCCTAAATTACGTGTGTTGACGAATCATAGCGACTGCGTAAGATGTAACGCTAACGACGCTGTGAGACAAAATGTTGGCATCTGTTTCCTTCGGAGTTGTGTTCGTCATAAAACAAACTCATTAATGGTAACACCAAGGCATATGCATATACTTTACAATCTGCAGCAGTGGTTCCCAGCATCAAGGTCATCAGGGTCATCAAGGTCATCAAGGTCACCCTTTGTCAAAGGACCTTTGACGGCATGAATAACTCGCACCCTCCCCCACCCCCATCGCCCGGCGCGCAGTCATTGGTTTCATGCTATGCGGTACAGCATAACTTCAGGCGTTTGTTACTACTGCCATCTAGGGACAGCAATGTACATGACAGCAATGTAAGTTAACATGTGTGCTGCTGCTTGTGTTCAAAGTGATTATCGCTTCTCAGCGTATGACATCTATAATGTACCCCTTTTGGTAACCAGACAGACTCATTACCCCGTAAGCCACAGCTGAAATTCTATTCACATTGGACATTCTGCAAAAGGGTACTGTACGTACAAGTACATTTTTTGCATTTTTTGTACATTTTTTGTATGTATTTAGCTGCTCAACCGGCTTTATTCCACCCAAGAACTGCATTACACCGCAAAGCAGGATAGTTACCACCACTCGAGAACCATTGTTGATTGTTGAAGAGGGTAAATCTACAACACAAATGTAGCATTGCACAAGAAGTGTTGCACCGTAGCAATTCATGCCTATTTATAAGTTTTGTACAAACCATTGCTTGAATTCTATTTAAGTAGTTATTGTTTGGTAAGTGCTGATGCTCACAATATGGATCATGTTCATTTCTAACATAAATGCCATTCAAAACAGACAGTACGTGAAGTGACCAATGTGAATCAACTGTGCAAATAACACTATTTCAGCTAGTTGTAATAACACGTAAACGTACACATTAAATTATATACGTACGACGAGTCAAACGCAAACATCTGCTCACTACTTACCACTGCTCTCAGCATGCCGCCCGGCGACCGAGACAAACGTCTCAGTGAGTTGATCCGCCTCCTAGAACAGGGGAAGGTAACTACAGTCTACCATCGACCAGCAGCGGCAGCGACACAGCGAAACTACAAAGGGTACGGGCACAACTGAACTGGCTACAGTCGACTGCGCTGTCCTTCAACTACCTGACTACAGTTGACCTGACCTGACTGCTGACGACCTGACTGCTGACGACCTGACCTGCGATTAAAGACGCCCTGACTGGATGTCCAGCCAGCTGTCGGGTCAGTCAGTCAGTCAGTCAGTCAGGTCAGTCAGTCAGTCAGTCAGTCAGTCAGTCAGTCAGTCAGATCAGCAGCCAGTCAAGTCCAGTCAGTCAGTCAGGTCAGGGTCAGTCAGTCAGTCAGTCAGTCAGTCAGTCAGTCAGTCAGTCAGTCAGTCAGTCAGTCAGACAGTCAGTCAGACGGACGACTGCTGATGACAGGTCAGGACTGAGACGCAGCTGGTGCCGTCTCAGAATCTTTCACAAACGTTACTGGCTCAGTACGTACTGTATCCAAACACTACAGATCGACTACAGACACACTGATATTGTGATAATTAATGTTCGATTATTTCTAGTCAGCGCGATTCTAGTAGGTTCGAACAACGAAAAACTCAAACATCCCGCCTTGCTAGGCTGGAAGGAGGGTCGGGGTATTGGTGCTACCGTCTGAGCTACCCCGGGGAAAGTAATTATCACAATGCATTGTGCATACCTATCAGTGGTCGTCTTTAGCTAGACAATACCTTACCAGTAATTATCAAAAGCATACGATATTTGCAAGATGATTTCCGAATAACTTACGGAAAACCAATGGCTGAATGATTTTACGTCTTTGAGTATCAGCAATCAGCAAAAATCTTACCCAGAAAATTAAAAAGATAGCAACTTTCATGCTCGAGTAATATCTGACAAGCATATTTGATATTATCAGGACTTGTTCGGCTCTCTTCCGGTTCAACTGATCAGCCCCATTTGCATTGCACTGCAGCAGCCACTTCCATCACCTGATTGACGGGTTCATCAGACGGTGTAAAGCGATACAATCAGAGGACGCTGCAGGACCTCAATGTCACGTCACGGCGATGAATGAAAAGTAAGTGGATATACCTATAACTTGATATTACATATGTCAATATTGTTTCCAGATAAACCTTTCGGCAAAAGTTGTTGGATTTAATACAAATGCCCCATTTCGTTATTCAATTGGAAATGGTCCTTAGGTTCTTACATATTTTTCGGGATTTTAAGACAGTCACATAGAGTAAATTATATTTATAGTTAATTCATATATCACATTACTTAACAGGCACGTAGCTCAGGACTTTTTCTCTGGGGGGGGTCACGTCGATAATCACATTTTTGCTGCCTTCGGTCAATACGCTTGCTTATTCGGGGGGGGTGCTGAGCTAGGGTCGGGTTTTCAGAAAATCTAATTCTATATCTAGTGTGAATTTATTTCGCTCAGGGGGGCTATAGCCCTCGTGCCCCCCCCTTGGCTACGTCCCTGTTACTTAAACAAATTAGTTAAAACTGAGCCCGAGACAACAATGATATTATATCACTTATAACACACAGCCCACTATCCGTGTCCACTGACATCTTATTTAACGTTATGTTTAATGTTTATCATACGAGTAAATTACGCTTCGTACGCCAGCTATAACCCTGATTCGTAATATAATCTAAATTTGTATCGTTTGCATTCGAAGATGGTGATTCTGCTGCAGTAAACCTGGGTCCTGATCTCGGGTATCTATCCTATCAAAACATTCGGTCCACATAAATATATGAAAAACAACGATTATGACAACCACCTCACAATAAAGCTGAATTACGTTTTGGGTCGAACATTTTTTTGTGAATGATTGGGGCACATGATTTGTTAGGACGTGTAAACCATGACATACGAGTTGGTTGTGCATCTTCCAGCACCAGAAGCATCGAACAAAAAATGTTACTTGGGATATCAACCGACAGCGGTATCCATGTTTCTCAGACACTGCGGTACCTCACGCCAGAAGCTGGTGGCTGCTGCGGTCAAATATCCCCTCCACGGCAAAACAAAGGCTTTATGATTATCAACACTCGTCGCAAATACCATTCACGGTTCAATTTTGATGAGCATCAATGGGTAATTTTTTAGGAAGCCTTCACAAAATGACGAATAGTTATTTATGCTGAAAAGTTTTTAATGTGATCAGCTTGATGCGCACAGTTGGTCCACTGATCGTGACATTTTAAGGGATTTTTTAGCGAGACGGCCCAGCCCCGCAAGACGCGATTGCCTGCGAGACGCGAGTTGCCTGCGGGACGCAAAATGTGCTGTGTTTCAGCCTGACAGCAATAAGACATATAACAATAGCATGGACCTAAATGCTCATTTATTCCATAATTGCAGGGATTATCAGCGTTAAAACTTTTGCGTTTTTCGAGACTTGTATCAGATAACGAGATAACTTGATCGGTATTACTATCCATCACTTTTATCTAAGAATCGGCAGCTAATCTGCGCTTTTATCTCAGAAACAGCTATACCACTTTTTCCAATTATATGGCCCAGCAAATTTATGTGACTAACATATTCTAATACAAATTTACCAACAAAGATGACAGAGGACATAATTCGAGCGTGCCTTACGCTCTTTACCATCTGGATGACGATTGTAGAAGGAGTTACTAAATGAAGGCGCAATCGGCCAGGCACACGTTTTTTTCTCCTTTTTCATCAACTTTAGAGTTGTTAATTATCTGCAAGTCTTACGCTGGATCACAAAACGATTATGCAATTCAAAACTTACTCTACTCTTTATTACTACGCACTGTTAGTTCAGGTCTTGTGGTTTTCGCCGTCGCCTTAGCTATGGCCTGAATCGTTGATAGTTTGATGATGGCGTACCTATGAATTTTGGCATGAAAACTCATGAAAAATATCGAATTTGATGGAGAGAAGAAAAAAATGTAACTGCTCCTGTCGATGGAACAGAACAAGTTTATTTTTTCAATATAATTTATTTTACCGGGAATATGCCATAAATGAGGTGCTTTTATTAGCAGAAAATATGCTTTATCAGCATAAAAGAGATGACTGGCTCTGCCTCAGCCGGTCCTGCAGAACGTACGCGTTGCCGGTGACAACACCGCGCACTTTGAAATGTCCTTACGTGCAGAGGAGGTCATTTCCAGACTAATGTGGCTACCGTGGAGCTCTTACTACCTTAATAAGCACGTTTTACTATATAACTCAATTATTTTTGGGGAAAAAACGTATCATCCCTCTGTATTCATTATTTACAATTCATTGACTGCATGGCTGGACTAAAGATGGACCCATATTTATAGCTTTCACCTTTTTACACTGACCGTCGACCGAACAATGATAATTTATATTACAATATCTCCTTTTAGGGTCCTAGTCATGGCCATCCGATTCCCACGTGCACATTCCAGCTAACCACCTACCAAACCCTACAACACCCCTACAACACGGCCATACTACCTGTTGAGGACAGAGCTCCGTACTGAGAGCTCCACGGCGAGCCGTTAACTCACCCGGAACTGATCGCGCATCCGGCGGAACTCCCTGGAAGTGTACACCTTGTTGGTGATGAGCTTCTTGCTGCTCTCCTCCAGCGCGTCCATCCACTTGTTCATCTCCTCCACGCGGAAGTCGTACACTTCCTTGATGAAGTGGTAGTTTTCCGACCAGCAGGCCATGGCGGCGGCGTGGGGGTGGTGGTGACGGGGATTACGGTGAGCTGACGGCACGGGACCGGGCGGAGTTACACGAACGGCGCAGAGCGCTCCCGACCGGCGGTGGACTGGTGGCCAGTGCCAGTCGGCACCGCCCGGGGTCCCACTCCCCCGCCCCCGCCCGACCCCACCCTCCTCAGCCCCGGCCGGCGCCTGCGCGCGGCGACCACAGGTCCACACAACATCGCTGTCCTCCCGATGTGCTGCCAACCGCGG